>VZTV01069593.1:47192-107944 GCA_013400875.1 Anhinga rufa | reverse complement strand
AGGAGCGCTCCCGCAGCGCCGCTGGGTCGCTTGCGGGAGCGTCCCGTGCGGGGCCTGAGAAGGAGAAGCTTCCATTTCCTGCAGACGTTGCCCATCCACGCCCAAAGTCTGTCTTCCAGGTCTAGCTCTGCACGCAAACAGAGCGGGGGTTACCACCCTACAGGACCTGAACCGGACCAGCTTCAAGTTGCCGTCTAATTCTATTCTTCCTTTATGTTTTAAACACTGAGCTTCATTCTCAGGCTTTTTCCCTTGTAAAAGACAACCGTTAACATACTTACTTTGAAACAAACACTGGGATTTTTCTGTCGTGTTTGATTACGGGAACTGGAAGAGCACTGGGTAATCCTCACCCCGCAAGTCAAAAGTTACAAGAATTGGTAATACTGGAGAAAAAAAAAACCTCATGTGTTTTAAAGCAAGTATTTAAGCAGCATCTGAGCTGGCCTTACTACATCTCTTCCTGTCCACACGGTTGATTATTAAATTATCAGTGAAAAGCAAGGGATGGGGGGATATATTTCTTGTGAAAATCTTTTATGACCACAAAGTCAACAAGTCAGCGTTTATAAAAACAATCTGCAGCGTACACACCCTGGGAGGATATCGGGATGACCTCTGTCCCATAAAAACCGAAGCTGAACGTACCAGAAAAGTCATCTTGATTCTCTATAAACTCTTACCAAAGAGACCTTTTTTTCCCCTGCCTAATGCAAATGGAGGAGAGGAGAGAAGGGAAGGGAAAGGTGCTTTCCCTGCTCAGAATTAGTTTCCTTTGCCCTAGGAAAGCACAGAAAGCTTCTCCCTCCACTAGTGGGTTTAATAACCAGATACCTCCGAGGGGCTCAGAAAGGCCCCTCCAGCTGTAAAAGGTGGGGAAGTCCTGCACTCCCACAAGGACAAGGGAAACATTTCTCCCCTGCTGATTTTAATCACCCAGTTTTCCTTTTCCCTTGGCAGGCCTGCCCTGACCGCACACACCAGCCAGCTCGGGGAGAGGTTACAAGCGGTGCTGGGCTTGGTGCTTCCTCGGGCAGGCCAGCGTGTGTGCGGCTGACAGCGCAAAGGCAGGTTAAAAGCTGCTTTTTCCATTTCCCTGACATTGCCGAAACACCTGTGGCCTTGTCTGGATAGCCTTTGCCTTTTTCCCCATGAGGGCTAAGCACCTGCGCACCCTCCGAGTACAACAGGTACAGGTTGGAAAGGTTTGTGAGCGTGCCCTAACCTTTCCTCATACCTGCAACGCTGCGCAATTGCGGCTTAACAGAGCCCCAAACTCACCTGCTTATTAAAAAATGGTAAGTCAGGACTTGTTAAAAAACCCTGGCTTGTGAATTCTTCTGGCAGCGTTGGCAGCTGCATCTTCAGTTTGCCAGATCTGGAACTAGGGATGAGAAGGCTTCCTCAGAGCTAAGGAGTGACCTGGATAAGTCAACTGTCCCACAGGTTTCTTCCAGAGCTAGAATGGTAAAATGCATCCTCTGAAAGGAGGCAGGGAGAGAATGTCCCTCCTAAATGTAATCCCAGGACTGCTTTTGTCATTTTCCTCTGTTTCTTGGTGGAATTGCCATTTTTCTCCCCTCAAGTCCTGCCCAAATGCTGGCAGAGAGGGGTGTGAAGAAAACCACTTCTGTCCTGGGTCTCTGCTTACTTTGTTGCTCAGGAGCCGTAGCAACTTAGCATCTTCCCTGAGCAGCCCAGCTTTGGTCTCTTGTTTGCAATGGAAAGTGTCTTCCTTAATCTTTGTCTTTCAACTTTCGAGAACAGAGCTTTGAAATTCATACCAGATCAGCTGCTGCATACTTGGCATGAGCTCCCCGCATCCCCGCTAATCATGCTGTATACCAGCCCCACCCCAGACAGCAGCTCGTGCTGTTTCTCATTAGGTCAAGCTGGTGAGCTTTCTGGGACTTGAGCCAAAAGAACAGCTACCATAGTTCATGGTAGCCCAGTGGAGCTTCATTTCCATGAGCAATATTAAAAATGGGAGAGAAGGTGCTCTAGAAATAAAGAACTAAGATCTGGAAGCCTAAGGTCAAAATGATTAAGACTGCTTTCCAATTACCAGAACCAACCAAACAAGCAAACACCACCCTAAGAAGCTAGTTAATTCCAATCTGATTAAAAAACAAGCAGCCAAGAGCAAGGAGGTTGGAAATATCACACATCCAAACCTGTCCCACTGCTTTATCCTAAGGTACACTAGCCAGTTAGAAGAGAAAGATGATTCAGGGTCTTGCGCTCCAGGAATTTATGCCTGTCATTATCCCCAGTTGTTTCATTATTACCAAAGACTTAAAAACCCATGAGTGATTAGCAAGAACGTTTGGAAAGTTGGAGTGGTTCTGCTTGCTGTATGTTTGCATGTTGTAACCACTAATTGGCCAAGAAACCATGAAACAGGTTCAGCGGCAGAGCTCGAGGCTGGTGGGAAGCAAAGACGCTGGTCGACAATACTGCGTTCTAGTTGCCTTTGCCAAGCTCAGCAAAGCTGTTTGGGTCTTTTCCCCAATGCAGAAAAAAATACCTTTTTGGAAATTAAAGGAAGAGCCTGACAGCACAATTCTTTCCTTTACAAAATGAGTCATTTAAAAGTTACCCTTTAAATAAATCTTTGGAAGAAAACTGGGTTTTGTGTAGAGCAATGCTGGGGTGGGGGAAGAGGGAAGGGACATTTAAAGGTTCAGATTTAAGTACAACAACTCAGATGCTTAATTCCCAGCTGATCCCAGAAACGAACCCCAAGTTTAAAGGCGGTACCTCTGAGCCTGCTCTTAACCAGATCCACCACTGAGGGATGCTGTGCTCTGTGTTTCCATTAGCTGTTCTTGCTCCTGTTCTGCCAGGAGCCAGGCCAGTGTTATGTGGCTGTTGAGTACCCGTGTTGTAACACCCAGAGTTTGGAGAGAAAGGTCCCTGACATTGCCTTGCCTTGGTCTCAAGCAGCAATCACAGGTCCTGGCATTGCACAGGAAGGTACTCAGAGGTCCCAGGTGCACACAGAAAGGCACCTGGAGGCCCCATGGCTGTGTGGAATGCCACTTGGAAGCTCCTTGGATGCATAGTGGGGCACTCGGAGGCCCCTGGGGCACTTAACCAATTTCTGCAGCCTCCAGTGAGAGCAGCATCAGTCAGGCTGCTCCTGCTATGCATCCTCCTCCAGCTGGGCTGGGATGTCCAGGGCTGTGCTGGGCGGGTCAGAGGGTCCAAGGAAGGAGTCGGATTTTCCTTCTTGCAGAACAATCTCTAAAGTGAAGCAACAGAGTCTGACAGGCGCAAGTGAGGCATTTATTGCTGCATGTGACAGGAGCACCCACTTCCTTCAAATGACCCTGACTTCCCTTGGGAAATGGGCATGATGGTGCTCTGCTCCTTTTGGGAATCTCAGGGCCCCAGTGCCTGGGGGCAAGACCTTGCTGTGCCCAGGGTGGGCAAGGAGTCTCCTGAGGAAGCAGGCGAGGGTTGGGATGGTGCTGGGAGACCGTTCCTGCTCGCTAGGTTGGATTTGTAATCCCCTCCTGAGATGTAGGACAGGCGTACCATGCATCTTCAGAGCAGTGAAATATCCTTCCTGGAGCTGTGGCCACATTTGGGGAAAACAACAAAAAAAGCCTGTTTAGAAGCCCTGCAGGCAGAAATGTCACCTGGTGCCTCCCTGGGCAGATCCCCCTGGCCAGGGCTGGTAGCGAGGGCAGGAGGCATGGGGCAGAGGAGAGAGGCAGCTGCCTGCCCTCTCCAGGGAGCATGGAGAGAAGTTCATGAAGTTTATTCAGGTGCTTTGAAAGTTCTCACCTGTTTGATGAGTACTTTTGACACTGAGCTGAGTAAATGCAGAGGGAAGCTGAGTTGTTTTCTCCACTTGCATTGCAGCCTGTTGTGGGAATAGAGTTGCTGGCAGTGTTTGGAGAAAGCCTCCTTGCATTTTGGGTGCTCTGCACCCTTGCTGAGGGCTTCCCAGTCACGCTCTCCCATGATTAGCAACTTGTGCATTGTGGAGCAGGAGCCACTGTGTCCCCAGAGGGGTTACTGGGGATGAAGCCTCTGGACAGGTCAGTCCAGACCTGTTTCTTGTGCTTGAGCTCAAATCCCTCTGTTGAGCAGCTACTGGGGGAGACCATGACTCCCAGCTGGAGCAGTGGAGAGCATGGGTACTTGAAGAAGTATATCAGGCAACAAACATTCACCTGAAAGTTAGAAATCTCTTTGCAAATTGGGTGTGTTTGCCTGCACATATAAATATATGTAGATATTTTAAAATGTACCTTTGCTGCCCCAGTGAGCAGGGCCAAGGATCACCCAAATGGGACATACAGCTCCCCAAACCCAGTGCTGGGAGTGCTGCGCTCAGTTCTCAGATCAGGGGAGTTCTCCTCCTGAGGGGGACAGTTCTCGGTCTCTAGGGAGAGCTGCTAACAGCTCTCAGAAAGAGGCATCCTTCCCTTAGCTCCCCAAGTCCTTGTCTTCTCCTGCCTGCAGTGAGCTCTTGCTAGCTACCAGGCTGTCAGTTTATCCAGCTTGCCACTCTGACGGGCCACAGCAGGTCCCCCAGACATGTGTGGATGATGTGGTTGCTGCAGGAAAACCCCGTAATGAGCCACCGGGCCAGAGCAGTGGGGTCCCAGCTGCCAGGCATGGCTGGCACATCCTCCTCACCATTTGGCTGAGACTCAGGATGCGTGCAGGTCTGCCCGCTTATGGGGCAGACTGTTGCTATAGGGCAAGGTGGTGGCGACTGGCATTCCCCACCTGCTGTGGGAGTCCTCTTTGCGAGATGCTCTCCTGGGACTAAGCTGGCGCTGCAGAGGTCTGGGTAAAACGCTGCTGTGGGGCCACCTCCTGCAGTCCCACTGGCAGGGCAGCCATGGGTTTTGCGGCCAAAGCGCTCCCAGCCCGACTTCTGTCCCAGCCTGACTGCAGAAGGGCTGGGCCAAACCGAGCCTTGCACGGTACGGCAGCCCCCGTGATCGCCCTCCTGCATGCGGCCGGAGCCGCTGGCAGCGGGTAGATGGCTTCCCTCCGGGGCAGAGCTCTGGGCCAGGGAGGACGGGTGTTTGCGGGCCCCCTTTGCTCGCTGCCATCGCGGCGATGGTGCTGAGCACCCCGGGGCCGGGGCAGTGCCACGGGAGGTCGCTCTGCTACCGCCGCTCGCCGTCCCCGGCCCCTGCCCCGCAGGGCTGCAGCTGTTCCCGCTGAACGGAGCCAGAGTACACTGTGTTCGCCCAGAGTCCTTGATTAAGCAAAATGTTTATGCATGCCTCTGCTCCGACGAACATCTTGGCCGGTTTGCAGGAAGCCTGCTCTCTGCCACGGCTCCAGCTGCGCCGGGGTGCAAGCCCCGGCTGCCAGGAGCTTTGGGGAAGGATCTGTGTGATGCTAACTTTAGGAGCCTGCTGTCCTTCTCTGGACGGTCCCCACTCCAGGAACCCCCACCCTCAGTACCTGCGCCCTCAACTCTGCTAGGGGGGCTTTGGCTGCCGGGGGAGGTAGCTGCCCTGCAACCCCTTGGTGCCCAGGGGAGCTGCTGGCCCCTTTGAGGGGCTGCGGGGAGGGGCACCCTTTGCTTCTTTACCCTGGGGTGCTTGTCACCCACCCCATGAACCTGCTACACCTTTCCCACTTGAGCAGGGCTTTGGGGTACATCTTGAGATTTCAGCAACAGCTAAGACGTCTCCTGGACTCCAGGGTGCCTCTGGCAGTGCAGAACACTGTTCCTGACACTGCCTTCTCAACACCCTCCTGGTGACCACCCGCTCACCATGACCATGGATTAGGGTGGGCCATTTCCAGCACCAGCCAGGGCAATGGCAGGGCTAACACCCGTTTCCAGGGCTGGCCTGCTTGTAGCTGTGTGTCCCCCATCCTGCCCAGCCAGGGACATCCCGGATGTGCCCATTTCCTTCCCTGCCCGAGGGGACTGTTTGTGCCAGTTCTGCACATCTGAAGTTAACTGGGGACAGGCTGGCCCCGCTGGCCTGTGTCATCTCTCAAGCAACATGCAGTTGCCCAGTCCATTCTTGCACGGCAGCCCTCAGCCAGATGTGCCGTCATCATATTGATGGTCTTGCTCCTGCTGATACCTCCAAACCCCTCAGAGGGAGCGGAATAACTCACCCCCCCATGCCATTTCCCCTGTAGGGAAGAAGCAGCATGTCTTGGGCAAGGCATACTGAGGCCATTTACATTACAAGCATACTGAGGCCATTTACAACCCTGCCAGGTGAAACCAAAGCCAAAGAGAGGCATTTGGGGGTTTACAGGGAGCTCTGGATGCAAATGTGACTTGGGGATGGATACTGGAGCTGGGATCTGCTCTGTGGACCCAAGAGTTGAACAGTGCCTTGGAGACTGGCACTATCCTGTACATGCTGAGGGCGTGCTGGGAGAGTCGCATGAGATGGAGCATCCCAGCATGCAGAGTTTAACAGCCTAATAATACAGCTAGGGATGGGCAGGCAGGGAGGCTGGAAGAAACTGGTGGGATCAGTGCTAAACTCTTAATTTTTTGGCTGGTAGTTGGGTGATGGGTACCTAGCAAGAGAGACTAGCCCTGTGTGTTAGCCAGCCCTGCGAAGAGTGGGGAGAAGGGGTCTGCAGGACTGAGATAGGGCCAACAGCAGAGCAAAAACCTCAGTGCCTTGAATTCAGGAGGCCAGAAAGGAGAAGAAAATTCTGATGGCCATCAGGTGCTGATGGTGACGATCACATCGATAGTTGATGACGATGATGGTCGATGATGATGGCCTCGAACTGGACTCCCATCTCTGACTCACTGCCTGGGGCAGGCTGCAGGATTCTTTCCCAAGCACTGGCTTTCAGCAGAGCTGGTTGCCCAAGTGGCTTGCTTGCCCCTGCCAAGCTGTGTGCTGTGGCCCTTGCGAAACGATGTTGATAAACACTCCAGGGCATGCCAAGTCCTGTGAGATGACAGCTGATGTGCTTGGGCTGCAGGGAGTGCCTGCATGGGGAGAGGAATTTTCCACTCCTCTCCAGCAGGCATGTCTGACCCTGCTGGGGGGACTGTCCCCAGCAAGGCAAAGACTTATTTGCTGGTGTCCCAGCTGTCCCTGTCTGGCCCGCCATGCAAGGGCTGTCCTAAGCACGAGTCAGGGCAAGGGGTGATTGGGTTGCCTGGGGTATGGTAGCACCCTACAGAGCTGGGCTGGGCTGGGCTGGGCTGGGCTGGGCTGGGGTGGGGTGCCACCATCCCCAAGGTGACCCAGGCACCCCTATCTCCCCATGGAGCCATTCTTGTGTCCTGGTGATGAACTACCCGTTAGCTTTCCCTTTCCACACATGTGGGCCAAGTTGGAGTGAACCCTGTGCTTGTCCGGTCCCTGTCCCAGGGACTTGCTTTTCAGCGATGCTGGCCCTGTTTGCATGGATCCTGGCGGGCACTGGGTGACCCTTGCCAGTGCCCTCCAGGCTGCCTGGGTCAGCTCTGCCCTGCTGTGTCTTCTGGTGTATTAGAAACTTCTCAAAGACCAGCAGGTTTGTAGTATGAAAAGGCTGTGCTCCATCATGTGCTGGATGATGTATGGTAATTAGCATGCTGAAACCCAATTTAATTTGACCAGCTAATGTCCTGGAGCTGCAGCTCACTTTGTCTGCCTTGTGATCCCACTGTGCTCTCAATGGATGGATGTAAAGCTCTCAGTAAATGAAGGCTGAGCTTTCTCCAGGGGCTGGTCCAGTACTGGGGAGGGTCGTGCCAGGCGGTGCATGCCTGGCCAGTGCATGGTGCCATGCGTGTTCTGGACGACTCCTCTCTCCCATTGCATGTGCTGCCCCCACAGCCCTGGCACCTGCCAGAGTATTTCAAAACCTGACATCCCACATGGCTTTCCACAAAGTGTCCCCAGGGGGCCAGGACTGTGCTGATGAAGGAGGATTGTAAAGGGCATTTGGAAAGCCTGTGTCCCCCTGCCGTTAGCCATGAGCAAGCATGGCATCCACATGGCATCCACATCCACAGCTGCCAGGGCAGCACAAAAACCCAGTGAATTGGGGCAACATTTGTAAATCAGCAGCAGCTGATCTATGGCACAACATGACCCTTTCCAAGGGCCTTCTTCCCCACACCCTCCTGTGGAAAGCCACCAGCATGAGTGTCGTGGTTTAACCCCAGCTGGCAAGCAAATCCCACAGAGCCTCTTGCTCACTCCCCCCCGGTGGGATGAGGGAGAGATCAGAAGAGTAAAAGGGAGAAAACTTGTGGGTTGAGATAAAGACAGTTTCATAGGTAAAGCAAAAGCTGCGTGCACAAGCACAGCAAAACAAGGAATTCTTTCACTCCTTCCCATGGGCAGGCCGGTGTTCAGCCACCTCCAGGAAAGCAGGGCTCCATCACGCATAACGGTGACTTCGGAAGACAAACGCCATCACTCCAAACGTCCCCCCTTTCCCTCTTCTTCCCCCAGCTCTATATGCTGAGCATGATGCCATATGGTGTGGGACATCCCTGGGACCAGTTGGGGTCAGCTGTCCTGGCTGTGCCCCCTCCCAACCCCTTGTGTACCCGCAGCTACTCACTGGTGGGGTGGGGTGAGGGACAGAAAAGGCCCTGACTCTGTGCAAGCACTGCTCAGCAGGAACGAAAACATCCTTCAGTTATCAACACTGTTTTCAGCACAAATCCAAACCATGGCCCCATACCAGCTACCGTGAAGAAAATGAACTCTATCCTAACCAAAACCAGCACAATGAGGATGCACATGAACCTGGGACAGCTGGGGTGCCCCGTGCTTCCAGTAGCAGCAAGCCCTGGAGCAGTGTGAGGCTCTCCGCCCTGTGTCCCCCAGGCTGGTTTGGGACACCACTGCAATATATTTTCCAGTGCTTTGGCCAGCTTGATTTAAAGTGACCTAAGTGACAGAGATCCTGGTCATTCTATTGGGAAAGTATTTCAGAGCTTGATGTGAAGCCCTTGTGTTTGCTGCTGGGCTCTGTTGGCACCGGTTGGTTTGCTGCAGATTCAGTGCAGGGAGCTAACCCTTGGGCGATCAATCTGTGTGGGTGATTGGTATTTGTCACTACATGAAACTGTCCCATGGAGGCATTTCTGCTTTCTCTCAGGTACCAGGGTAGTAGTGGATGCACTCCCATTCAGCAAGCTGCAGGATGACCTTGTGCTTCTGGGGTACAGTGATGGCTCCGCAGGAGCTGTAGATCTACTTGTTCAGAGCTGGGCCGGAGGTTTCCTTGGAGACTTGTCGCTCCAAGCAGGGACCTGTCTGGGAAAGGCATGGCTTGAATTCCTCCTCCATCAACAGGCAAAGGAGCCAAATGTCAGCCGACACCTGGAGAGAGAAGACATGGGGGGATCACAGTTGTGGATGGGACACTGAGGGTGAGGGCTCTGGGAGGACTCTGCTTCCCCCCTTTTTTCCTTCTGTTCCTCCTTCCTTCCCCTCCCCCTTCCTTCCTTCTGCTCTCCCTCTTGCTTTCACTCTCTCCTTCTCTTTTGCTTCTTCTTTCTGTTTCTCTTTCTTTTTCACTCTTTCCTCCCTTTCTTTCTCTCTTTTGCTGCCTCCTGAACATGCCCCTACTGCCACCCTGGTGTCCCTGTGCCCATCCCTCTGGCATCTGGGCTTGGCAGCAGCAGAGCTGCAGAGGCAGTGTGACACCCCTCCTGTGGGGAGTCCTCCAGCAAAGCCCCAGCGCATGAAAGGGACCTGTGCCCAGGGCAAATACCGTCACCCCATCAGCTGGTGGGGGCCCATTCTCCCTGTGTCCCCAGTCATTGGGGCTGAGGTCCCTGCGTGGGGTGGACAAGGTGGGCAGGGAGCAGATGTGCATGGCTGGGAAACACCGCTGATGTGTCAGCTGTATATAACTGCGCTCGCCACATGTGGCTGTGCTGACCTAAGGACACAGGTGGATCATGGTTTTAATGAAGAGTAATTGCTATTATTACTGAGCTGGTATTATGGGGGAACAAGTCCAGGTTTGGGCACACTACCTGCTCTCCTGTGTTGTGCCCATGGGGCGTCCTGTGGCCCACGTACAGTGGAGGTGGAACAGCATGGCAAGTCCCTGCCAGCAAAGGCAGGCATGGAGGCAGACCTGGCTTCCATCAAGGGTGTCTGTCAGGGCAGGAGGAGCCCTTTGTGCTCCCTTTCTCCCTGTCTTGGCTCAGACCATTCACTCCCCCTGCCCGCTAGAGCCACCCCGGGGCTGCTCCCCTCTGCATTACCCATGGCAGTGTCGGCAGAGCCACAACGGCATCTTTGCTGTGGCCTCAGAGAGGACGTGGTGGAGGAGGGAGGAAGGAAGGTTTCCTTTGCTTCTGTGCAAAACAGACTGGCAATCCCCCAAGGCCAGATTTTCCCACCAGGTGGAAACAATTTCCAACTCACAGGATTCCCCCAGGGCTCCCTTGTGCTCAAGTGCCATCACCTAGAATTGCTTTGGCAGGGCACCCGCCTATTGCCTGCTCCATGCCTTGCCCACAGGATGAATAAAAATGATTAATCGGGGTTTTAGTCCATGGTCCTACTAATTGAGCTATGATTCTTTAAGATTGTCTCATGTCTTGTACTGTCTCTTGTAATGTCCTCAAAAATTATGCCATTAATTGAGAGGAGCTCATAGTCACTAAGAGGTCTTCTGAAAATTGTTTCACATTTACCGTTCTAATTACAGTACTGCTCAAAAGTATCTTGCCTATAGACTGTGAGTTCAAATAATAATGCTTCCTGTGTTCTATGTTTTCTCAAGCATCAATATTCAGCTGTTTATATTTTTGTATTTACAATACAATTCTAAATTGCTTTCCTTTATAGTATTATTCCTTTATAGTGTTACTATTACTGGTAACAATATTTTGAATCAAATATCTGAATATGCTTTTTTGCCTCTTTCCTTGAGACAAACTGTTTCTCAAAAAACCCATGAGAATGTGGCACTTCGGGACATGGTTTAGGAGGCATGGTGGTGTTGGGTTGACGGTTGGACTTGATGATCTTAGAGGTCTTTTCCAACCTTAATGATTCTATGGTTCTATGGTCAAGTGACTGCTGTAGTTACAGGATCCAGCCAGTGTCACAGCTGCTCACAGCCCAGGGTTGCTCACACTATTTGGCACCTGGATCTTCTCCCCGCACTATGTGCGAGATGGTTGTGCCAGCACAGCCAGGCACGGCTGTGACAGAGCAGCACCGAAGCTTGCTCCGACACAGGTGGCAGATCAGGCTCCCCCATCCTTTCCCAAGTCCCTGCAGGCTCAAGGCTGGTAGGTGCTGAGTCAGGGCATGGTGGGAGTCAGACTCTTGCCAAGACAGTGATGGGGTGACAGGATGCACTCCCTGAGGTTCCTGCTGGGAGCACTCCCTGGGAAAGGGCACGTGCTGCAGCCTGATGCTGTGCAGGGAACTCAGTCTTTGGATGGCGATAGGGCAAGAGAAAGGGGGAATGTGCGGTTTGCTCATGGCAGCAGATGGCTGGGAACAGAGGGAAGGCTACTTTCTCCTCTTGCCTGCAGCTCCTGGCATAGTGGCTTGTGCACACAGACAGAGGCAAGGGCAGGCAGCTGGGCAGTCAGTGCCTGCACATTCTCTACTGGGGAGAGACAGAGCCTGGGCAAAAGGCATCAGAAGAGGCAGCAGGTCTTGTCCTGCCCCTGGATACTTGGGACATTGTGTTCTCTCTGAGAGATGATAAGGACAATCAATAATAAAAACAGGCAGCTGGGATGCAAGCCCAGCCTCCAGCCAGCGACCTTCAGGAGCTGGGTTACTGGAGCAAGCGCAGGCGTTCTTGGCAGTGGCGAGAGCAGCGCCTCGTTGGGAGCAAGCGGAAGGTAAACACTGCTGCTGGACGCGCATGGTGGAGCATGTGGCGAGCGCTGCCCAAGCGTGCAGCTGGCAGCCCCACAGCACACCCCCAGCTGCGCAGCCCTTCATACCTTTGGGCAGCTGCCCCCGTGCAGACACTGCTGCAGCAGCTCACGCACATGCATGCATACACTGTGCACCTCGGTAAAGAGCTAGGACGGTAACAAAGCTCCCATGCACAGGGACGCGTGTGCGTGTTACCCTGCTGACAGCACCGATGAGCGGGCAGGCAGCATGCTGTGCACATGTGCGTGGTGGGAGGCACCGCCGCCAAGCCTCTGGAGTAACCTGAGCCCTTACATAACAATTTGCATTTACAAACCGCTGCGCAAACATGACCCACTCGCTGAGAACACAGCCGATCTCAGCAAGATCCTGATAAAGCAAAAAAAAAAACCAACCAAAAACCTCAACCCAGCTCCTGGACCCAGCTGGTCAGGACTGTTTGTGTCCTGTGACGTGGGAAGGTTTGCAATGCCGTCGCCAGGCAGTGGTGGTGGGGCTCCAGCTCTGCGTAACAGCCTGGAAGGTTCGAGCTGGCTGAGGGCCGATGTGGGCATCTGTCCAGCAGCAGGGTCTGGCTCTTTCTGAGCTTCTCGGAGCTGCAACAAAGCTCAGGGTTTTGCAGTTTTCCAGGGGGAAAGGGCTGTGGGGCCATATACGGTACCACCGCCTCTTCCTGCCCCAGGAGGGGAGAGTCCTGACCTAGCCCCACCAGGATGAAATGACATTTTTTGGGGGGTTACAATCAGAGGACCCCAACCTCAGGCTGGACTCTCACTGCCTGATGAAGATACAGGATGTTTCTTTCTTTGCTGCCCAAAAAGTGTTTCCTTCTCCTGAACACGGCCATAGCAAGGGGTTTGGGATGTGCTATTTCATGTCCTGTCCTCTGTTTTGGGGACAGGGCAGCATCACCCCCATCAGAACTCTCATTGGAGAGGCTCTGGCCATGGCAGTGGTACACCACAATGCTGGTGGGCACTGTGTCCCTCACACTCTTCTCTCCCACTTAGGGTCCCATATGGGCTGGTCCTTATCCCAAGCCTTAATGTGACACCAGGTGTCCCCACCTCTGCCGGCCCCATCCAGCAGTTTCTGTGCTGCCCCAGCCGTGTTTGACCCTCTCTGGGCATCCCAAGCCCTGCATATGTCCCCAGGTCCTGTCCCATCAGCTTCCCTTGAGCAGATGTCCCTCCCTATGCCTCTGCACCCCCACCTTGCCTCGGGCTGCAGTAGGACCAGCGCAGGACCCCCAGCCCTCCTGGCACCACATGGAGGATCTCCCTTGGTTGGGGTTTGGAGAGGTGAAGGCCGTTGCTGGCATGGTCAGGAAGACGTGGGCATCACGGTTCCCTTGGGGGAAGGCTGACTTTTGCACGCCATGGCTGCATGTGACAAGAAGAGCTTGCTGTTGCGTGCAGCACAGGGCAGCTGGTGCTCCAAGGCACGTGCTTTCCCCATCCGGTTCAGGAAGCCCTGCTCCTTCCCGGCGCCTCCCGCCCTGTGCATCTCTCCGCTTCCTCTGGGCACGCAAAGCAAGCCACCTGCTCCAGCCCTTTGAAAGTGTCTGTGGCAAAGACCTACCAAGAAAGCCTAAAAATAGCCTAGAAATAGTGGAGGGGGAGAAAAAAAAGGGCTCTTTATCACTCAGCAAACAGCAGAACCAGTCACCACCCGGCAAAAATCAGAGAGGAACTGGCAGTTAAAAATAAGATCTGCTTGCAGGGAGCCAGCCCGGGGCCACCGAGTTCCCAGCTCTTCTGCAGACAGCCTGCCTACGCAGGCAGACCGCGCTCGTGAGAACTGCGCTCCTGCACCGTGTCTGAACACGGCGCCCTGCTGACCTCCCATCTGGGGAGCGCGGGGACGCAGGGACCCATCCCAGTGTCAGCTGGATGCTCTCCATTGCTGCGAGGACAGCTGCCTGCGCCCCTGAGGAGCCGTTCACCTGTAGAGAGCAGTGGGACAGGGTTAGTCCCGATACACCAGGTATACCCGGTACCACTGAATGTGGGCATGGGCTGCTGGGTTTCCAGCAGCTGCTGGCATGGAGAGCAGGGATGTGGCTGGGGAAGCCTGGGAGAAGCCGTCAGAGTGAGGGGAGCCAGGCTGTGCATGTCCCCTTCCCGGGCCTGGCCCAGCTGTGGGACAGCTTGCAGGCTCCTTGTGCATCAATAATGGGAACAGCCTGTTTACCGCTACTGCAGCCTGAGCCTAATCTAGAGGATCCAGTGCTGCCTTGTCAAGTTTCCGTGCGGGAATGGGCAGCTTTTCATAGCAACTGGGGGAACCAGCCCCTTGCAGCCCGTTCATAGCCAGCAGGCGTGCAGGCTTTTGGATGCCTGTGGCTTTTCCTTGGAAGGCGCTGGAGGCAATCAGCGAGAAGAGTTATATAAAAGCCCATTTACAGAGTCCGGTCAAGTGGATTCAGCAAATGCCCAGCACATTGGGGGCTGACCTGCTGGAACATGGCTCTGCTGAGAAGGCCCTGGCAGTGCTGGTGGGCAGCCAGTGCCCCTGAGCCAGCGCTGGGCCCTCGGGGCCAAGAAGGGCAGCGGTGTCCTGGGCTGCATGGACAGGAGTGTGGGCAGCAGGGCGAGGGAGGCCATCCTGCCCCTCTGCTCTGCCCTGGGGAGGCCGCAGCTGGGGTGCTGTGTCTAGTGCTGGGCCCCCAGTGCCAGAAGGACAGGGAGCTGCTGGAGCAAGGCCAGCGCAGAGCCACAAGGATGCTCAGGGGATGGAGCATCTCCCTGGGGAGGAAAGGCTGAGAGACCTGGGCTTGTTCAGCCTGGAGAAGAGAAGGCTGAGGGGGATCTCCTCAGGGCTTATCAGTATCTGAAGGGCGGGTGTCAGGAGGGTGGGACTGGGCTCTTCTCAGCGGTGCCCGACGACAGGACAAGGGGCACCGGGCACAAGCTGGAACACGGGAAGTTCCACTGAAATCTGAGGCAAAACCCCTTTGCTGTGCGGGTGCCAGAGCAGTGGCCCAGGCTGCCCAGAGAGGCTGTGGAGTCTCCTTCCCTGGAGCCATTCCCACCCCGCCTGGACGCGGTCCTGTGCCCCTGCTCTGGGGGTGCTGCTCACGCAGGGGCTGGACGGGGGGAGCTCCGGAGGGCCCTTCCAACCCCTACCATTCTGTGATTCTGTGTCATCCCAACCCTTCTGCAGCATGCAAAGACCAGTTCCCTGGGGTAGGGAGAAACCTGCTTAAGGTGGCCAAGAGCTTTGCTGGGCCCTCCCCGTCACAGAAAGCCACAAAGCCAGGTGCTCCCGATGTCAGCAGTCTCTCCTCTCCTTGACCTCAAATGCACCTGCAGACCCAGCGTGGTGGAGGAGGCTCTCGGTGAGCCCAGCTGCAGCAGCGATGCCTTATCGCACCCCCTGTGCCATTGCTTTGCTCCTCCCAGGGAGCAACGCAGTGTACAGTGGTGAATAAATACCCTGGGCTGTGCTCCTCATCCCCTGGCAAAATGGCAACTGCATCCCTCAGGAGGACTGCTATTTCTGATGTCCACACTGGGGATGTCCGCAGGTAGCAGCATGGGCAGCTCTGCCTTCCCACAGCCAGGACAGCCCAGAGCACTGTGCATCTTGGCGTTCTTTTTGGAGGAGCCTCATAGCTAGGAGCAAGGGGACTTGAGGCTGAAGAAATGGACTCTGCAGGAGACTAACCTCATCACTTTTAAATCCTGTGGGCTGGGTTTTCATTCCTGCCTTACTAGTGTAAGTTCAGCATCTAGGCTGTTCCTCTTGTTTCCCTGCCAGGGGATCCTGAGGAGCTGGTGGAAGTCACGAGTGAGCAGATAGCATCATGCGGTTTCTGCTGCGCTGGGCCAGGAGCTCGCAAGAACGGATGGAGGGCACGTTGCTGGCACGGGAGAATGCAAAGAATAGCTGGAGCCTGAGTTTGTCCCCAGAGCTGAAGCCTGAACCTGCCCTTGTCTCAGGCAGGTTGAAAACAAGTCTGCCCTGAGACCACATGAAAGTGCACGAGCCTGTAGCTTTCTTGCTGTCTCTGATCTTGCCTGTTCCCCAACGTGCTTGGTGCGGAACTGTTGAGGTTGCGCAGTTCCCCAGGACACCTTGTCCTAGGTGAAGGCAAACCACGCAAGCTGCCGCAGAGCCTGCCCTCACCTTTAAAACCCTGATGGGACATGTCCCACCCCCTTCCCTCCATTGCCTGAGCAATCCATGGGGCTTCTGCAGTCAGCCCCCTGGGGCTCTCCCCAGCTCCTGCCTGTGGGGAGGTTACTCTGGCCACTGTGGCACACAGAGTGACCAAAGCAGGCAAAGACTGGGAGGGTGGGTGGTCAGCCTTGCTTGTGTCCTCAGCTGAGCAAGCCCCAGCCTGAACAAGTCTGCAGTATCCCCGTCTCCATGCCCACCTGGCTTCTGTTCTATCCCTGCTTGTCCTCTCTCCTGCTCAGTTTTGCTGGCCTCCCTCTCCTTCCAGAGCAGCCACGTCACTGATTTCCTTCTCCACCTCAACTGTTCCAGCTCCTGGATGGGGCTGCAGCACACCCTGCTCCTCACCTGCTGCTCAGTCACAGCCTGGGATTATTTCATCCCCAGTGGCCCAGCACTTGGAGAGTCTGGGAGGCTGGCATGTCTGGCAGGTTCCAGCATGATGTGCCTGGCTCCTGGTCATCAGACACAGGATCAGGCCCTCACCACAATCCTTTGGACAGGGACAAAGCTTGTGCTAGCGATTCGGCCTCAGCCCAACCTTGCCTTCATCCCTATAGCTGCTTGGAAGCTCTCAGTTGCGGCTGGGAACTGGGACCCTGTGTCACTGGCTGAGATGCTCCAACAGCTGAAGGACCTGTGTGGCAGCCCCAGTAAGGGATGTTGGTACCCAGCTGTGGAAAAATACCCCTCCCTTTGATCGAATAGGGGTGTCACCCTTTGTGGGATGGGTTTTGTGCCACTTAAGGGGCTGTCAGAGCTGTGGATCCTGGCCCCAGTTCAGACCTGGGTGCCCAGTCTGCATGGCCGGGCAGTTCTGCTCCCAGTGCTACCATTGCCATCACTTGAGTCGGGTGCAGAGGAGCAGAACAGCCTTGGAGGGTCTCTCAGTGTTGCTTATTTTCCCTTTGTGGCAGACAGCTCTATGTGCCTCATGTCCTCACCTCCTGGTGCCTGGGAAACTGAGGCACAGCACCATGCTGTGCCAGGGAGTGACACCCTCTTTGGGTGCAGGTGCTGTATGGACCTTCCTGGTCCCTGAGTGGGTGACACTCAAGCACTAGCTCCAGCAGTCCCTCCTTGCCTGGGGAAACAAGGCTGTCTCTCCCCAGGAGAGGCACAGGCCACCCCAAGGTAACTCACTTTTCCCATTGCCGCCCTTTGGCAAAGCCATGCTGGCATGCTCCCTGGCACAAGGCCACGGGCCTTGCTGTCCTCCGTTGTTCTCTGCCCCAGTTCACAGCGGCTACATGTAGGGCAGATAAGGGCTGTGCAGGGGGAGGACACGCTGCCGGGTTGCACAGCGGTGTTTGACCCTTGCTCCTTCCCCGGCGGCTGGGTGCCAGGGGTAGCCCAGAGGCAGCCCTGCCACCCTGCCCAAAGGGGTGCCGGGGCAGCACCCCTGAGCCTGCCGCGGGGCCGGGAGCATGGCCAGGAGGTGGCAGCAGCCCCTCACCGTGGTGCCAGCCCTGGGGTGCAGGGCTGAGAGTCCTGCAAAGAAGCATTCCCATGGCTCTGGGTCCCTTCTCTGGCAGCAAGAAGGGCACAGGGAGAGGAAGGCAGAGGTCAGCACAGGACTGCGAGGGCAGAGGTACCGGAGGGGGCTTTGGTGGTGTGTTGCGGGACAAGGACTGGGGGATGCGGCAGCTCTCTGCACGGGCACAGCTCTCTGAGCGGGCACAGCTGGGCTGTGGTTTAAGCATCTCCCCGACAGGCCCTGTGAGGCATTGTGGTTTGAGGCAGCAGCGTGTGGAAGTCGGAAAGAACAAACTGTTCAGCCGCCAGCCCTTCCAGCTTCTGCTTTCGAAGTTATCTAACAGCCCAAACAAACACAGAAAGCACTGGCTCAGCCGCAGCTGGCCAGCCCAGCCCGGCAGCGCAGGGCAGGCACAGCCCGTCCTGTTCCTATTCTCGCAGCCAAGAAAGCCATGCTGGGTCATTGCTTGCTGCTGGTCTCCACCGGGTGGGCAAGGGGCTCCACACCCCCGTTCCCCACAGCAGCTGTGCACCCCCTTCCGGCACCGCTGCAAATGCCACCTGGCACAGGGCAGCTTCCCGGGCATCCCTCCCCAGCGACGGCGGGCAGTCACTTGTCGCTGCAGAGATGGACAAGTTCCCTTGCACTCTGCTCAGTCCTGCTTGGCCACCGGCAAATAGCACGGTATTGCTGTGCTATGTTGGAATGTAAGGGCAGGGTGGAAGGACTGTCACAGAGATACTGTGGCAAACCTGCGTGAAGAAGGAGCATGCTGACCCACCACCCTCGGGTGCTTCAGTGCAACCCATGGCTCTGGAGATGGGCACAGGCTGCTGCAGCCCACAGCCTGGGGAGGAACCACTTGGTTCAGCCATGCATGCAGACAGGGGCAAGCCTCCGTGTCCCCACACAAGCTGTGGGACAAATAAGCTGCCAGCTTGAGGGGTGCAGGAGGTGACTGCAAACGGTACAGAGAGGGAGAAGCCATGCTCAGAGCTGGGCAGCCCCGGAGAGCCCAGAGCAGGGTCCCATGGGTAGCCCTTCCAGCACTGGCCCATGGCAGAAAGGGGAAACTGTGGGCTGTAATCAGCTCTGAAAAACAAGGCTGTGTTGTGGTGTCTTGTCACAAGTGCCGAATTCACACGCGGGGGTGCAGGTGGGAGGGGGAAGTGGGAAAGGGGTGGGGAGCCCTGTTACGTAGAGTGAGTCCTCCAGCCTTCCTTCCTGCAGTCGCGGGCTGAGGGTATATAAACAGCTGAGCTATAATTATCTGGGGCTGGTGAGCAGCAAGCCTGAGCTCCCGGCTGCCACGGGCAGGACTGTGGGGCTGGTGAGCTCAGAGCTCCCCAGGGCTGGCACCCACAGCCCAGGCAGGCTTCGCTGTGCTGCTGGGGAGGAAGGTATGGCCCCTGGCTTGCTGCCTCTGCAACAGGAGTGACTGGGCTGTGGAGACCCCAAAGAGGACACAGGGGCTGTGTGGAAGGAAGAGTCCCCATGAAGGGGCCCAGGGGCTGCTGGATGATTCTCCATGGGGCAGGAGGGCCCATCAGTTTGTACCAGGCTGGTCCAGGACTGGTCCTCACCATTGTGTTTCCCATCCAAAATTGCCACCATTCATGAAAGACCAGTGCAGGGAGAAGGCACCTACCTCTGCACTCCTTTTTGTCTGCATTTTGACCATTTTGATCTGTCTTGTGAATCCTGCTCTGCTTCCCAGGGAAACCCTTTGCTCCTTGATCCTGATACTCCCAGCAGGTACCTGCTGGGGAAATGGGGGATGCACCAAAGATCCTGTCCCCCTCCCCAGCAAGGACAGGAGTGTTCTTCTCCAGACCTCGGGTGCAATGTCAGGAGGTCCCTCAGGTATCTTGAGTGAAATCAGGAAATCATATCTGCTTGGTTAAAAAGAGCCTGGTGAGGGGAACATCCCAGGGGGATGAGAAGAAGACCCCAGGAGGATGGGGTGCACCCAGCACCCTGGCTTGCTCAGATGCCACAAATGAACCTCTGATTCAGACCACAAAGTCAGGCAGCTCCACCTGCTGCCATCTGCACATATCCCAGCTCCTCCAGGAGTTTTTCCTTGTAGGGTAGTTGCTCTCTCCACTGCACTAAGGGGATCCAGGACGCTCGGTGTTTCAATGGACAAAATGGACACATAAGAGTTTTACTGGACCTTGATCTTTATATATGCCAGAGGCACTCCAGGATGCATTCTGAAGGCACCAATGTCCACGAAGGTGCCCAGCATCTCTGGGTGCATGCAGATGTCTCCCCTGACCACACTAGCACATGTTCACCAAGGGTGGGAAGAGAGGAGAAGCAGCAGATAAGAGGCAGGGCAAGGCTAGGAACTGTTGGGGGGACTGGGAAGGGTGAGAGGGTGTTTTGGCTGGTCCTTGTGTCAACAAAGTGCTAGCATGATGGTAAGACAGGGCAGAGAGGGAAGGACAAGAATGAGTTTGGAGATTGTCCCCTGGAGAAGATGAGGTGTATGGTCCGGGGTGGATGATGGCTGCATCCCTGTGGGGGTACACCTCGCCTTCTGCTCCCGCACGTGGGTCACATCAGGCCACGCTAGGCTGAGATAGCTCTAGTTTGGGCTGGGATTTCTGCAGCTAATGGGAAACAGTGAGCTGGGAATGACGAATTAAGACACAGCACAAAGACACCCGGTCATTGCAAAAGGCTCAGCCAAGGGCTGGCTGTAAGATGTGGAAAGTGCTTGGGGTTAGTTTGTACTTAAAATTTCCAGCTCCTCTAGCCTCCCTGCTCTCAGCTGAGCACAGTGTTTACTTTCACTTCCCCGCCTGGTCTCCAAGACAGACAAATGCTGGGAACTTTCCATGTCCAAAACAACAAAAACAAAAGACAAGCAAGAGAAAACAACGTTCAGATTTGGAAGCAAAGAAGGAATACATCGTTTCCTCCCCCAGAACAATCCACACTTGGCGGGGAGCTGGGTAGGGAATGGAAACAGCCACCTGAAAAAGCTGAATTGGTCACAAAACAGGTCCTGGTGGCCCTGCTGGGCTGCCCAGCTTGGGGCAGGTCAACTTTCTGGTCACCCCATGAAGCCCAAAGGTTGGTCTGCCAACCCCAGGGAGATGTTTTGGGTATTTTAGGGCACTTTGGAGCAGGCCGTTAGCTCTTGAAGAGCTCAGTGTTGGTGAGTGCAGGGCTGGAGGTTGCAGGGCGAGGAGGTGTCAGGCTGTGGCTCCAGTGTCGGTGGTTGCTTGTCACAAGGAGGCAAGCTCGGTCAGGCATGGGCACACCTCCACATGTGGGTACGAGGATGTGCTTCATGCCATAATCTGGGGTGGTTTGAGCTGTCTCTGGCCACCCTTGAGTTGGATCCTCTGCCCTCTGGCTAGGGATTCCTGTCCCGCAGTGCTCGCTTGAGCCATTCACATCTCACTGGGGCTTTTCAGCCTGAGCCCGGTGCTGCTGCACAGGAGCTCCTTGCTGTGTTCCAGGAGCTCAGGAGGGTTGGCAGGTCTCAGCTCTCCCTGAGAGATGTCACTTCCCACCCTGATGAGCACCGGCTGAGAAAAACCTTCATCCAGGGACAGCAAACTAAGGGGGTCCTGAGTGCTTTATCAGAGATATCAAATGATGATGGCAGGGACATGTTTGATGACAGGACTCCAGCGGTTTGACAGAGTCCCTTTCCCCTTGCAAGAGAGAAGGGGACAAACCACCATGCACAGGTTCTGGTCTGGATGGATGCAGGCACAGGCATGGTCCTGGCAGATGATTTGCTGCAGAGTCAGAGCAAGGAGGAGCTCCTGACCTGGTATGGTGGCCGAGTGCTGCCTCTTGGGAGGGCAGCACAAGCTCCTGCTGAGCAGTTCGGGAAGCAAGCCAGCGCCTGCAGCCCTGTCTCACCTGCCCCGCTCCTCCTCTCCTGTGGGGAAGGGCAAACCTGGGATTAGCTGTTCCCAGCACATTCCAGGTATTTACCTTGTGGGACTCCCGCTCCGAAGACCTTTGCTGATGAAAGATACAGACCTGGAACAGGAGTCTGGCTGATGAAAGATGCAGTGGAAGTTGCCAGCAGAGCAAGTTGCTTGTGTACTTGCATCAGGCTCCCAGGTTTCACTGGGGTGAAAGGCACGGCCAGCACCCTGTGCCCTGCAGAGCTCTCGTTTGTCTCATGGACCTCCTGTCCCAAAATGAGATGAGGGAGCTGCCACTGCAGTCTGGTCCTGCTGGGGAGACTGGCAGGGGAGCCGGGGGGCATGGCTACATCTGCATGGGTACCCTAGAAACAGGTTGTTTTCTTTGGTTCTCTTCCCCACTTGGCTGCCCTGGGGACAGCTGGAGCAGGGATGGGTTTTGGCCCAGGTCTGATGCAGGACCTGTGGCTGGAGGGTAAAGGGTAAGCAAGAGGGGATGATGCTGAAGCTGCTATGGGAGCTTGTGTGGCTCTGCGGGTCTGAGGGGTACTGTGCTGCAGGCAGAGGCAGCACCCTGCAGCACCAGCACTAGTTCATGTGTCCAGGTGGACACCTACCCACACAGGTTGATCAAGATCTTATCTTCCATGGGCACAAGGAGATGGTGAAACTCTCCCACTGCAGTGGTGTAATCCTGAAATCACCTCTGAAGATGCTCATCCAGACTCCACTTTGCAAGCTGACTCACGGTTTGGGGGATAAAATTGCTTTAATTTTGGAATACACCATGCCCACAGGGTGCTTTTCTCAAGCAGCTCTGGTGGCGAGCGCTCCCTGTCAACAAGCCCTGCAGTTATAAAACATCCCCAAAAGAGCAGTAGAGCCTGCTGGGTGTTTGCCAAGCAGCTGGGAGTGCATTGGGTGTGCAGGCGGTTGTGCTGGGCAATCCGCATGCCTGTGACCCTGTGTCCCTGCTGTGCCCCGCCACCAGCCTCCTCCCAGCACGATGTCCTGACCTCAGCTTTACATAAATCTCCTTGTGGGGTGACAGGAAAAAAGGAGAAACAGTGCAAACTGTGGACAGCGGGCAAATTTTTTTACAGCAGCTCCATCCAGCTTGGACCATGCAAGGAGGCTGGAGGGATTGTTGCTTTGCCAGGCACCAGGCTGAGCAGCAAGACTGATCCTGAGCCAGGACCACGCGTGGTGGGGTATTTAACATAATCCAGAGCTGCAATGAAGCATTTGTCCTCTGCCCTGTCCTGTGGAGAGGAGAGGTTCCCAGGGCAGAGGTGATCTCCTGTTTGTGTGGGCAGTGCTGGCTCTGGAGCATGGCACTGGGGCTGGGGGCAGAGTAGGGACCCATAGGTGGCCTTGGCAGAGGTGATCCCAGAGGGTATTTTACGGTCATTGTGTGACTGCCTTGGCCATGGCTGAAGGGTGGGTTGTCTCCAACCTGGCAAGAAGCGCTTCCCTGGTGAGACACCAACTTGTCCTCAAGAGCCTCCCTGTCCTTGTGCAGCAGGACCTGCCTGCTTTACCGTCAACCAAAGCCCATCGCAGAGGGGCTGGGCGTGGGGTGAGCTCCTCCAAAACCCAGCCCGCTTGGGGGCGAATCCCAGCTCCGTGCCTTTTCTTCACTCATGGGTTATTTTATCCCAGCAGAAATACATCTGGACTGGCTCATGGGCTCTGTTTTCTTCCTTGGGCAGAGAGTTGTGCCAACAAAGCAAAGCTTCTTCCTTATCCCTCCCCTTTTTAATTGTTTCCTTATGGATCTAATTTCACCACATCCCGGAGCAGGGCTGGGTTCCCTGCTTACATAAAGTTGAAAACAAGGGGTGAGACACTGGCTGTTGGCAGGAGAGCCTGTCCACTCTGCAATGCCCTCAGAGCATAGATCAGCTTCCAGGCTTGGCTTTTCCAGGTGTCCAAGACCTGTGGTCCTTCTTCAGGGAATGAAAGACTGGGGAACACTCCTGTTGGTGCAGCAGGGACCCAAGCAGGGCTAGAAAGCCATGTCTGGGCTGTGCACTTTGCCAGCTTTTGGCTCAGGCTGAGCCCTGGGCTGGCCGACTGTGGACACCATGCTGCTGACACTTCTACCCCCTTCCCTTGGGCTCTGGGTCACTTCTCCTGGGGCAGCCCCTTGCTTGGAGGTCTCTGGTGCCCACATCTTTCCTGCTCAAGTCAGACCCTGCAGTGGATTACTGGGGTGAGGGCCAGCTATGGGGGTTGGGTAAAGGGTGGCATTGGGGTGCACTTTCCAATGGGATTCCTGCAGTGCCGTATTTCCCCACTGCAAACCCTGGGTCTCCCCTCTACTCGTTTGGTTCTGCAGTGCTTCTTCTCTGTGCACTGCAGCTGTACAGAATGATGAGAGGAGACACCATGGAGCTAGCATGGCCTGGCCATGCCAATGGCCCTGGCAGCTAGCCATGTCCCGAAGGAGAAACAGCAAGCCTGTTTCGAAAAGGCTTGAGGCTTTTTGCATCTGGTTTGTCTTCTGTCTCAGCCATCTCCTAGCACATGCTGGGCCATAGTGTGAGTCCTCTCAGAGGAGCAGTGTCACCTGGCTGGTGGGAATCAAGCGGCAGCAATTGGGCTGTGGCACACATGGCACATCCAGGAGTAGGGGACGCAGCAGCCCCCGGCTGTGCATGGGGACTTTGGAGGGAGACATGCTTCCCCTGCACCCAACAGCCACCTGAGTTTGTGTGCTGGCTGTGCTGGAGGAGACATCAGCCTGCCCATCTCTCCAGCAATGCTGAGGGCAAAGGCAGGTACTTTCCTGTGCTTCCCACTCCTCTGACCCCAACAGACACATCTTTGGGGGTAGCTATCCCCAGATCCCCGAGGAGCCAGGATAGCTGCAGTACTGGGTGAGAAGCCAGGGCTCTGGAGGGCTGCATAGGCAGGATCTGCCCTAGGGCAAGAGGATAGCCCTAGGAAATGCACTAGGGGTGTGCCCAAAGATAGAGTGCCTTAAACCCTTACAAGTGCCTTTAGCTACAGGCTGCACTGAGATGTCTCAGCCAAACCCAGTTGTGTCCTGGGGGGGTTATATGGAGGGTGGTGGGTGAATCGCCACCCAGTCCCACCTGCTTAGGGACCTGCACAGGGACCTAACCAGTCTGGATAGAGCTGGTGTTGTGCAGCTCAGGTCAAACAGAGCTGGCTCAAGCCCAGTTCAGTGCACTCTAGGCTGGGGGCTAGAGTCTACAGTTTTCTGCAGAAGCTGCAGCGCTGGCTCTTTCCCAGTCTGGCAGTGTCAGTGGGCAAAGGTGGTCCTCCCCAGCCATGGCGATACCCTGATGCTCACCCTCCTGTTGGAAGGAGTCAGCTGAGACTCATGGTGGTAGTGAGGATGCTCTGCTAGCTCTGTACTGGCAGGCAGTGCCAGTACCTCTGGAGACAGCCAATACTGTATTAGGGACCCGGCAGCCCAATCCCTCAACCTCTTTCCTTGGGTTGCAACTCCTGCATCGTGGTTTGCGCATGAGCCACCCTGCTTGGCTGCGCGTCAGCCTGCCCAGAGGGATGGGGCCCTGGATTTGCGTGCAGACAGGGCTGGCTCAGCTAAGTATAGCTGTAGAGTTGCACGTGGCCCCAGGCGTGCACTGTACTGTTTGCAAACACGAACTTTGCTGACATGCAGACTGCTGCTTCATCCCACTCTACTGTCCTGGCCTGGGGAAGAGCAAGGCAAGGCTGCCTACCTGCTGCATGCAGCTGGCAGCCTGAGGGCAGCCCTCTGCCATAGAGGGCTTGGACCTGGGGAGAGGCTAGCTCTGGGAGCTGGCATGGCATATGCCAGCTATTGAGTTCACCAGTGTCCGGCAAGGCTGCTGTGCGAGCCTGCCTGCTCCTTGCCTGCCCAGCACAGACACAGGGAGGACTTGCCCTTCCCCAGGTCACGATCTGGCAGCATCCACTTGTGTTTACTTGAGTGTACAGAACACTGTGGTCTTTGCAGAAATCCTGTCTCCAGAAAGAGGGATCGTTGCAGAAGACATTACACTGCTCAGGGGCTGGGTGCCGGTGACTCACTTGGGACAGGCTTTGATCTCAGCAGCAGCTTTGTTAGGGTCTGGAGCTGTCTGGTGTTCTGCATGGCTCCCTGCTATCCCTATATGACACCTCTCTTCGTGAACTCGGCACTCATGCTCCTCCCCCTTGGCAGATGGATTGTGTTTTGAGGAAACCTCAGTCCTCCTACCGCTCTGCAGGGGATGCGGATGGGAGAGGACAGGGGTTGATGTTAGGTTCAGCCAGGCCTGCAAAGATCCTGTGAGACCCAAGTCAAAGGTTACTAATGGAGACCTGGCAATTGTCGCAGCAGTTTCCAGTTTTTCTCAGGGAAGGCCAGGGAGCTTCTTCCCATAGCCAGTGAGGGTGAGCCTCTGGAAGCTTTTCTTCTGCCAGCTCTAGCACTGAACTCCTGTTGGTTGGTTGTAGCTTAGTGAGTGCTGACATCTATTGCCCCAGCTGCCTGCTGGCCTGGGTGCTTGGGGAGCAGTAACTGAACTGGGGACAGGGCTGCAGCTGGGGCACTGCGGAGAGGCAGGAGCTGTCAGCACCCCAGGGGTGCCAACAGTCTTGGAAACGCTGCTCAGGACTGTGCAGCCATGGCACTGACTTGTTAATCTCTGGTGCCAGCTGAATACGGTGCCCCAGTACATCAGAGTCTCAACACAGTTGGTGTTGCAGAGAGAAGATGTGGCTATGGTGCAGGTCTGATGCCTCTCCCTGGGCGAATGGAAGGTGGTGGCCTCACCAGTGGGAGGTTTTCTGTGGTTAAGGCGTTGGTAGGAGAAGAAGCCATGGGAGGAGTTCAGCAGACTGCACACTGTTGATGGAGTTTCCAGTGGCACAGGAGGTTGGAAACCTGTGACCTCTTCGTTTAAAACTCTGGGGATGGAGGAACCAACCTGCTGTCTCAGGAGGCTTGCTGCATCTCCCAGGTCCAGGATGTTGGGATCTGCTGGGGCTTAGGAGAGGGGGAAAAGCTGCCCTCTAGCAGGACTAGCTCTTCTCTAAGACTCTTCTCTGGAATGTCCAAAGGTCTCTGCATCTGGCCTCTCTGGCATGTGTAGCATCCTTGCAATCCATCCTAAACTCATGGAAGTGTATGTGACCACCAGGAGATACAAGAAGGGCTGTGAACTCAGCCCTTCATTTTTATAGAAAGCATGAGATGTGGCTGGTGCTTTTGGTGAAGAATACTTGCCCATGCTGTTGTTCCCCACAGCGGCTGTTTTCTGCCCCTGTCTGAAAAGCTGTCTGTTTTGCACCTGCCTTCCCTGGGGAGGAAGCCCTGGGTCAAGTGCCTCCAGTTTCACCGTGTTGCTTTTCATGTTTCACACTGCTCCAGGGGCCAGGCAGTCAGCAGAAACCTCCTCTTGCAGGTTGTGGGGGGTGCTTGGGGCTCTGCTGGCCCTCCTGCACCATGGGTCTGGATCAATGGGTCCAGATCATGGGTCCACAGCAAGCCACTGCCTCCTGCTTGTTGGTTGTCTTGCGCCCTGCTTGCCCAGCTCCGATCACGACTGACTGTGGTGGGGTGATGTCTGGTGGGTGGCACTATGGAGAAGCCCCATGCGCCACCTCCCATCGGCAAGTGAGTCCCCAGCAGTGCTCCCAGCCCAGGGGTCTGCATGGTGGGGAGCCAAGCAGGTCTGAGTCTGCCTGCTGCAGTGGGGAGGTGGGTGCTGCTCGCAGCCGGTGTGACTCAGTGGGTGCTGCTTATCCCTGCTATCATGCAGTGCTTGGAGGCGCCAGGCTGGCTGTGGGGTGGTGAGGCCCTTCCTATGTGTAGCTCATATGGCCACGAGGCATGAGTCACAGTGATGGAGAGACGGGGTGGAGCAGGGCTTTTGGGATGGAGCAGGGATTTGGTGATCCGGCAGAGCTGTGGAAAGTAGCTGGATCCTGACACCTCAGCCTCCTGGGTGCCATTCAGCCTTGTCGGAGGTGAGCCAGTGCTCCCAGCACTTTCCACACACTGGGACATCCACTCAGGCCTTGTCTGGCATGGGTCTGGCGTGACCTGGCTCCAGGGGAGCCCAGCCCCATGGCCCAGGCTGTGCTCGGGGACCCATGCTATTTTGCAGAGCTGGAGATGCTCAGAGGCTCACAAAGACCTTTCTGTCTGCGGAGGACTCGCACCGCTATTGTCCCCTGTCCTAGTTTCAGTGCCGGCTGCACACACTGCTCATCTTTCTAGGTCAGTGAAGAAGGCCTTTGTGTGCCAACAAAAGTGGTTCTCTCCCCAGACAGGGTCTTTCCCTCGCTCCTCGGATCACGCTGCTTTGTTTGTGCTGGTTTTGACCGGAGCATGAAGTATCTTCTCACGTGCATCCATCCTCCCACCGGAGCTGCCAGGCCTGGCACTGCCAGGCAGGGAGAGGTGCTCTTTGGCTGGTCAGCGCTGCCCAGCTTTGTCTCTGCCTGTGCCCCTGCAGCAGTGGTGGGGCAGTGCATGCTGGCTGAGCTGCTCAGGGATGCAGCCCTCGGGAGAGGTGATGCTCTGGGCAGCTCAGGTGTCTCCTGAGGAGAAGTGGCATGGTGGGAAAGGCAGGGGCAGGGCAGTGTGAGCTTTGCCTCTGCCACTTGGGCTGAAGACACCCATATGGGTGTCTTTGAAGTCGGACTTTGGCTTTCCCAAGGGAGGATTTGTCCTGAACCAGGAGATGCAGAATTACCCACCTCCCCAGCAGCATCTCAGGGACTGGGATTATCCCTGGTGTCTCAGTGGGATGTGTGGAAAAGCAAGAAAGCAGGACCAGACATAATCAGGGATGACGGCAAGGGAGGTCAGGGGCATAAGGCAAAGACAGAAGGGCAGGCTTGGGAGGAGGCCAAGAGACAGATTTTTGCTAGCAGCATGCTGAGGGCTGTGAACAAGGAAATCCACTCTTTTATCGCCTGGTTCGCTCTTGATGGGTTCAGGGACAAGGACCCGAGGACACCCCTGGAGCACGATAACCAGCTCCGCTATGTGCTCTCCTTCCTGGGAGCAAAGCCCTGCAGGGCTGAGGGCAGAGTGGGACCCACAGCGGGTGTGGGGCTGGGACTGGGGACTCTGAACCTGTGCGTGCATCTGTTTACACACATGTGCTGTCTGTAGCTGGATCCCGGGGGATCCATGCACCCATGCAAGAGTGTGCGTATGCACGTGTGTGCGCACATGCCCTGTGTACGTAGCTAGATCCCACAGGATCTGAATACCAGCATGAGAGTGGGTGTAGGTGTTTGTGCAGGCATGCTCCCTGTACACAGCTCAGCCCCAGCGCAGCCGGCAGCGATTGCTGCAGGACTATCTTCTATTATTCTTTGACTTTTTTTTTCTCCTCAAAACCCAGCATTTAATCATTTGACACCCCAGGAACATCACTGCTTTCTCTCAGGAGCTAAACTGATGCCCTGTGCGGGATTGGGGGGATGAGAGAAGCTGCAGGCACATGGTCCTTTCGTTGTTGGGCCATTTCCCCTTGCTGTATGCTTCCCGCCCAGCGTGTCCCATTTCCCTTTGGCTGGGCCCAAGGGACACTGTGCCAGTGGGCGCTGTGACTTTGCTGTGGCCAGTGATGGAGCACTGAGCCCCAAACGTGGCATCCCTGCTCATCCTCAGCCCCGGGCAGAGCGGGACGAAGGTGGGCGCGTTGCAGGGAGGGAGCCGGAGAGCCTGCCCTGCCTTGGATGGTTGCACCAGAGAGGAGAAGAGGCCCTTTCCCAACATCAGCCACATGCTGTTGTTTTTCAATGCAGCCTTTGGGGGAGAAATACTCTCTGCTGCATACGTGTGAGCAGGCACACACCCATGATCCAGCTCGCCCCATACCCCTGTGCTCCAGAATCTTCCCACACCCCTGGGCTGCAGCAGCACCTTGCACGTCCTCACAGGTCACCCCCGCCACCAGGACATGTCCAGCTGCAGCTCCACAGCAGTGGGGGCACAAACACGCACCCTGCTCATCCCCACGGGCTCCTCTCTGGGGGCACCCTGCCACACCCGCAGAAACAGCACTCCTGCATGTTTCTTAAGGTTTTGCCCTTATTTCAGCAGGCAAAAGCAACCACCTTCCTTGCACCTTCCCTCCCCCTCCAGATCCCAGCTGTTCTTCTTCTTGTTTTCAGCCAGCTACTATCCTGGAGCTAAAAATAACAAGGAATTTACAGCCTTCGACCTTGAACTCGGCCAAGCGCAGCGCTCCCGCTTTGCGCTGTGTCAGCAAAGCGCTCGATGGCTCATCCTGGGTTTTCCTCACATCTCTGCAAGTCCTTTCCCTTGGGGGCACAGCACTGGATACTGGCTGGTCTGGTATCCGCTGTGAGACATGCTGCAAGCTGGTCATGTAAGCGGGGTAAGACGTGCCATATGGGTGCAGGGGAGCCGGGCGGTGCGTGATCCCAGGAGTTCAAGTCCCCAAGACATCATGGGATTTTGTTTTTTTGTTCTTTCAAGTCACGTATTTTCACCATCTCTCTAGTGACATTTTCTTTGTGGACATTTTAGCATATATTTAGAAAAGTTTCCACATTTTCCCCACCATAATTGGGAATGCAGGAAACTCACTATTTCTGTGTCATTGTCTTTAAAAGGAAAACTGAGGTTGTCGCATGATCACGGGACTCCTGCAGCCAAAGCCTTCAAGAAAGGCACCCCACCCAGCTCCATCAGTGGTCATTGCTATTTCAGCAACATAATGAGTCTCCACATCCATCCGCTGTCAAAAAGGAGTTTGGAGCCTGCTTCCCCTGCCGTAAGGAGGATCAAAACCTCACAGATCGCATGGGACCTGCCCTGGTCCTGTGCTGAACAAGGGCAATGTCCAATCCTGCCATAGCTGTGCTAATCGCAGAGTCTGCTCAGAAGCTGCTGCCTCTGCCCCAGCCATGCTGTTTCAGGTCTCCGGGAAAACTGTACTCACCAAATACTCCCTTCCCTCTGTCTTCTCTGTGTCCCCATCTGTCCAACCCATCAGACATCCCCAAAGTCAGAGGCAGCAGAAATCGGGTAGTTAAGGATGAATTAAAAGAAAAGTACAACAGTGCTGGAACTGCACTCTTCAGAAGTCACTTAAGTGTGTAGGAGCCTCTGTCTCACCGACAGCAAGGGAAATCACATATTGAAACCACAGCCTTTCGTGTGCCTGTTATGTAGGGCAGACCTGGTCCGGCTCTGGCAGGACTCTGTCAAGTTGGGGGGTGTGATGGAGACAGGGAGGTGTCACAGCTCTGCCAGCCACCCTGAAGCACCCATGGGACATGGATGCACCCGCCGACACACCAGCGTGGCGTGTGGCATCCAGCCCCCTCACTCTGACCTTCTTCCCCCAAAAGAGGTCACTGGCTGCAGGCTGTGTGCCCACCCCTGACCAACCCTGGACCTGGCTGCGTGAACCTGGGTTCCGAGCGAGCGTAGAGTGTGCGACAGTGCTGCTGCATGGATGAGGCCAGCCTTTGGGAAGCACCCAGCCTCTCACGGAGGATGGGGCAGAGACCATCAGACTGAACAGGAACATCCTGCTCTGCTCCTGGCTGCTTTTGAAGGCCATGACATTGAACTGTATGGATATGTTCATCCACCTAGATGGATATGGTGTAGTGTGACCCAGTCTTCCCCTTTCCATGGTAACCCTGGTCCTGCTGAGGAGTCCTGCCAGGTCCCCCAGGATTTGGTCCCTAGTGTGGGACAGGACTGGTTCCTACACCTGTGTACTCAAGTGACTGCATTGTGTGGCTTTGCCATCCTCTCCCTGCCCCAAATTAGCATGCAGCCCATTTAACTGCTTCCTTGTGGGATGAGTTTGGAGAGCGTCCATCATCCGGAGAGGGAACATGCTGACATTATTGCGGGTCAGCGGCACAACCCTTGCTGTGAAAGTGAAGCCAGGAACCCCTCTGGCAGCTTGGTGCCAGGCTGCGCTAGTAGCAGCCTGCCTTGCTCTGCCTGGCTATGCCTCCCACCTTCCCACTGGGACCAAAACCGCGGTTGGCTGTCCTCTCCCAGCCATGGCCCCAGTAGCCTGGGGCACAGCGGGGTGATGCACCACACCATCTTGGTTATGCAGGGCCCCATTCCCAGCCTCCCCACTGCAGTCATCACCGTCCCTGCTCGGAAGTGAGTCAGGTGGGCGGGGAGGGAGGAGAGTGGTGGGGTGCTGGCGGGGGTCCCCAGCTAGCACCCATCTGGAGGGGCACTCCCGAGACAGCCTTTCCTGGTGCCACTGATCGGCAGTGAGTCAGTGGTATGTGGGTGTGGAGCAGCCCAGACAGAGCTCTGTGCTTGCCGTGGTGCCTGGGGGCTCTGCCTGTGGCCAGGGATTATTTAGGAGTGGTGCCTGTGGTGGCGGGGTGGCAGTGGCCAGGTGTCAGGATTGAGAAATGCCATCCCCAACCCTGAGGAGCAGTCAGGAATAAGGAGCCACTCTCCAATTATTTCCTCAGTTTCCCACCATGGGCATGGGGGTGCGGCTGGGACAGCAGCAGTGGGAGGGAAGCAGCAGCCCAGCCCATGGGTCAGGATATAGCCCGATATCCAGCCCAGGACAGCGGTGCCAGCACGTGTATGTGGGTACCTCTGTGTGGGGCTAGGTCATTCCCAGCTGTGGCTCAGCTGGAGCTCTAACAACTGCCCCAGGGGCCCGCAGGGATGTGAGCAGCTCTGGCTTTGGGCACAGCCAACAGCCTGAGGTAAGCGGCTCCTGGCCACACCAGCCATGCCACTAGGGCTGTATGTCACCCCAGGAGAAGAGGCGGTCCCCATGGGACAGGCAGAGGCTGCACCTTGCTCTGTGCCTCCAGGGCTGGGGTGATAGCCAGCCAGGGTGCTCTGGGGATGCTGGGACAGGGGCTGACCAGCCCCAGCGGGGCTCAGTGGGAGGGTTGGGACGTGAAGGCAGGATGGTGTCCCAGTCCATCAGCTTCATGGAATTTGTCTGGCTTTCTACTCAGCTGTTAGCATTGGCCATTGCTCCTGTGGTCCACCTCATGTGGGGATGTCCTTGCACCCTGCCCATGGTGTCTGGAGATGGGGGACACAAAGCTGTTCAAACCAAGCAGCCTTGTCTCATCTCACCCAGCCTCCAAGAGGTGCCTTGCTCTAGTTCCTGAAGACCTTGTTCCAGATTTTGACTGTGTCCAAAAACCCCAGGCAGCCCCAAGAGTGCATAGCGAGCATCCAGTTCCTGCTGACGGGTGATGTTCCCACCAGGGAGCCCACGGTGACGAAGAGCTGTCTGTGATCTGCCTGACATGGTGTTTTCTCTCGCTGTTCCTGCAAGTGGCTGCTCTGTTGTTCCCCATTTGGCTGCCGACATCCCTGCTGCTGCTGCTGGTATCCGCCATGCGCTGTTTGCAGCCGTCACCATGGCCTCGGGTGCCCTTAGGTCCCCAGGAAGCTGACCCCTCTCACGCCTGGTTTTAGCCAGCAGCAACCAGCATCCCAAGGGGTGGCTGCAAAATCTGTCCTGGCATTTTTCAGTCGTAGCTGCTTCCAGTGCCTGCTGTCCTCTTCCCTGCTTGGCTTGGGGAGGCCGGGAGAGGGGAGCTGGAGGCCGTCCAGCTGCTGTGGTTGTGAAACCCATAAGTCAGGGAGCCCGGCACCAAAATGCCAAGCAGCTCCCTGGCCCTCTGTGGGGAGGCTGGGTGTGCTGGGAAGGGTGGCAAGGGTTCCAGGAAGGGTGCAGGCAGGCAGTGCTGCTGCTGTTGCTCAAGGGATGCTGCTTCGGTACCTTTTTTGTCTGTGTGTTTTTTCCCAGAGCAGGGCAGTGAGGCTCAGCTCACAGGAAGGGAGCCCACGGGGAGCTGGAATGATTCATCGGCCATATTAAGCAGATTTATGAGGTTATTTCTCAAACGAAGGCTAAGCGTGTGTGTCATGCCATCCTGGCCTGGGCTGCATCACCATGCTGCTGCTGGCAGAAAGCCTGCCAAACCTCAGCCCTTCCAGGAAAACAACTTCAGTGGGCAATAAAACTGGGATAAACACAGCAGCACCGGCTTTGGAGCAGGTCTGTGTACAAGGCCACGTGTGTGTGCTTCCCAGGGCCAGGCTGTCTGTTATTTGCAACCATTTGTGGTGCACTGGGTAGAGGGGAGATGGTAGGGACTCACCCAGGGATTGAGGATTTTGAGCTGTGGTTGGGGATTTAGAGCTGGGGAGCAATTTGCTGGGGAGAAGGTGTGAGTTCTCCTCAATCCCTTGTCTTGCAACATCTGAGTTGTCCTGCTGGGAGCTGGCAGCATGCTCACTGGGAGCTGGGGCCACTACCCTGCAGAACAGATGTCCTGTTGGACATGCCATTGAGGCCAAAAACGGTCCATGAATGATGCACTGCCAAGAGCTGTGGTGGCTGTGAGAAGCTGGAGAATGACCCATGGGATCGTGCCAGTCCCTGGGCACCAGCAGGGAGCATGGAAAGTACCCGCGAGGTACAACGCCTGTTCCTGGGACAGGAATTGCCCTTGGGTCCAGCTGGGACCCAGCCGCTGAGATTGGGCCTGGGTAGTCCCAAGGAGTGTCTGCTTCAGGGCCATGCCTGAGTGAGGGTCACCATTTGGGGATGGGCAAACGAAATCCTCCAAGCAGCCAGGCGATATTTCTGCAGTTCATCTCTTTACCAGCACCAACTCTTAACCATGAGGGTTAAACTCAGATGTCCATCTAGTCTCTCCTCGGAGTTGCTGAGATTTTCTCATCGCCAAAGAGCTCCCCCAGAAAACATCATCCGTTCACTCAGATGAAACATTGGCATCCCCTCAGCTGCTTCCCTGCAGCGCCCACCGCATCTCTGGGTCCACCAAGGCCAGCCCAGCAGCACTGCCTGGCCAGGGACAAGCCCATGAGCTGTTTTGCTAAACTAGCAGAAAACGGGTCCTGGGACATTCCTGCCTGGGATTAATTTTAAAGGTACTAAAGAGGTTGCAACCTTCCAAGAAATGTGTCTCTGGGAAGCTGCCCAGTGGGAAAGAGGACAGACCCAGAACATCACAACAATGAGCGAAGATTGAAAACAAGCTAGGAATAAAAAATGACTATATATATAAACATGCTGGGCAGAAAAGCCAGTGCTTCAGCCTGTGTTCTTCATTTGTTGTTGTTGTTTTTAATCTTTGATTTGGAAACTTGCTGCTATTTATAGTCCTCCCCTTTCCCCGCAGCGGTTAGCAGCGCTGATCCCTTCCAGATGCTGGTTCCTCGCAAGCCTGCAGCCTGTGCTGGCAGGGCTGGGGGGTCTGCAGGGCTGGCCAGCACCGCAGGGAGTGGGCTGGGACTCAGGGAGGAGCTCCAACAACGCTGGCCCCCACTAATGGCCAGCCCTAGCAGGGGATGAAGCCCCCTGTGATCCCGCTGACCTTTGGGGAGCTGGGGAGAATTTTACAGCATTACAAAATGGGGGAATTTTGCAGCACCGGGGGGAGCAAAACGCCAGCAGTGTGTCCACATTGGGATACGGGGGCTCCCAGCTCCTCAGGAAGCCACGAGGGATGCCCAGGGAGCCCAGGCTTGGATTAGCAAGCAACAATATTTCTTGCTACGATGTTTTTTGAGAGCTGGTTTACCTTTGCCAGCTCCCAGTTGATGGAGGCTGAAGAGCTCCCTCCAGAGCCTCAAGCCCTTCCCAGGCAGCCCCAGGTCCTGCCTGCAGTGCGGCCTGCCTGGCAGAGCTGGTCCCTCCTCAGGGATGCAGGGGGGCCAGATATGGGGCTGAGGGATGACCACCAGCTCTGCCCCATAGCTGTTGGCCTGACCCAGCCCCTTTGGTCCAAGCACTGCCAGAAATGGGGGCTGAGGCTGTCTGGCTTGCCTGTCCCCGCTTGCTGATGGACCAGCCGGGGGGATCTGGGTTATCCCTGGATTGGGGATCCCTCAAGCCCCACGGCAGAGCACTGGCACCTCAGCTGCATTCAGGTTTGCCCTTGGTGCGCACAGGTGGCATCTGCTCTCCATCCCACCCTGGGCTGCAATTTCCCTGCAGGCAGGTGTGCAGGCAGCCTCAGCACCCGTTTGCAGGTTCGCTCCCCGCACATGCAGAGTACCATGGGGAATGAACCCGCAAGCGGGCGCTGAGGCTGCTCACTGGGCGGGCTGCCGGCTCCCTGTCCGTCTGTCTGGGTGAGAGGAAGGACTGGAGGTGACGTGGTGCCTGCAGGAAGTCTGCTTGCCCCACTGTCTGCCTGGCAGCAGTGAACCCGCTCACCTCTGGCACCACATAAGGGCTCTCTTATGAGCTGGGATCCTGACGGTCCCCCGTGTCCCACCCCTAGCCACAAGCTCCCATGTGCAGCAGCTGGTGCAGGATTGCCATGCTGCCGCTGCTGGGTCTGTGCCTTCCCCGGCTGGTGCCCATTCCCTGTCCTGGCACTCTTCCTGTCCTCTCCTCTTTCCAACCCAAGTGGGAGATTTGCAATGAGCTGAACATGTGAGGTGGCACTGGGAGCCTGGGAGGCAGCGAGTGTGAAGGGACAGGTGTTCAGAGTAGGACCAAGAGACAGGACCAAGCAGCATCCCCAAAAGGATGGAGGAATCCCCTTCCCCTGCGGCAACTACCCTACATCCCTGCGTCACAACCCCCCTCCCTGTATCCTCATCTGCCCTGAAGCTGCTTTCTGGACAGCGAAAGCTTTTGCTGCTGTTTGTTCGAGAGCCATTTGGCTCCGCTGGCCCCTAAGGGGGCAGGGATTTGGCCAACTGGCAGAAGAATGGCTTTACTATCAGAGTGCAGCAGCATGTCAGGATGAGTTGCATCTGCGAAGCCTGGGCTCCTGGTTGCCTGTGTGCCCCCAAATTTCTCTCACGGTGGAGAGGCTCTAGCAAAAGCCCAGCTTGGCACAAGCCCTGGTTCTACAAACCGCCCCCGCTGAGCGGCTCTTCCCACGGGCAGCCCCAACTGCCCAGGGACCAAATGCCTCCTGGGGCAGCCTGGCATGAATGCTGCCTCCCGCACGTAGGCAAACATGGAGCCTCACAAACACCACCCTGCCTGACCCCATGCAGCCCGGGCTGCCCGGCTGTGCTACGGACAGGGGCCAGGCTCACTGAGCTTTGTGCTGGAGGCTCTTCCCACCCGCTTTCCTGGCTCTGAAGGGCCTGCTGGTCATGCTGGGGCTGGGTGGAGAGGCTTGATCCCGTCCCCAGCTGGTTCAGCCAGGCTGCACACACTGCCCCCATCTCCTCCAGAGACTTGCGGGGGGTGCAGGTGGCGGGCGCTGCAGCACAGACCAGGGCTTGGATCCTCACTGAACAGTGCAGTCATCCCAAAGGGGCTTGCACCGTAGCTCTGGCACCAACCGGCCCTGGGGCGGTCGGGACCTGTCAGTGCCATGCAGCAGAACTGCTGAGCCAAGGCCTGGGTTCACACTGGAACACTGCAGAGCCACCTGACAGGTGACGTCCCCACCTTCCCCAGAAAAAGTTGGTGTAAGGCTGAAGCTGCGAAGTGACGGGTGCTGCTCGTCACACTATGGCCCCTGTTGCCCAAGCTTTGCCTCATCTCACTGGCATCTGAGCTCACTTCCCCCAGCTCCCTGCTCTGCAGCCAGACCAGCTCTGCCTGGAAACCACATGCCTCTGGGGCTGGCCTGGCGTGGGGCTGGCAGCGTCCCTGTGCATGGGGCTGGGGGCACAAGTGCAGGGCAGCATGGGCAAGGACTTGGGGATGAAGATGCAGCTGCATGGGTGATGGAGCAAACCATCCCACAACGGCGTTCATGTGTGCACCTAAGCAGCCCATGGCTGCACTGCTCCAAAGGGACCCCAGTGTCCCTGCAGGGCTTGGATGTGTCCTTGGCTGCTCCCGGTGCAGGCAGCCCTGGTTCCTGGGAGGTCCCTGCTCCATGTCACGCCCTGTCAACCTCTCTTCCCACCTTGAAAGTTTGAATGAGTTGCAGGGTTCCCATGGAAAATATGAGTCCGGGCTTTCCTGCCCGCGTGGGGAGGTTTTGTGGTGACTCAGTGGCTGGTAACCAGGGCAGCACACAAACAAACAGGCAGCGCTGAGCACGCCAGGGGCGAGGGGATCCCAGCTGGACCGGGGCCAGTAGAGGGGAAAGGACCCTGGGGGGCTTGTTCTGGTTCTTGGTCCCCTTGTCGGGGGTGAGCACAGGGATAAGGAGAGACTTGGGGTGTCTAAGCATCCAGCCTTGGGCTCTGCTCAGAGCTGGGTGGGGGTCCAGAGTCTATTTGAGAAACCCTAAGAAGAAGATCTCAGGGGAGCAAGGCGAAGGCTTTCAGGAGCCAGCTGCTGCCATGTCCTGGCATGGGCAGAGTGGAGCTTCCCTGGGACAGTCCCTGCCTTTCCCAGCTGAGATGTTGCAGCCGTGGGGAGAGAATGGAGTTTTGGGTGCAGTTTCTCCGCTGTTCCTTTTGGTTAGGTGTTTTCAGTGGGTGACAATGGGCAGGAATAGGGCAGCTGTGACATTTGGTCCTTTCCCTGCCTTCCCAGGAAAACTGCTCCTGAAGAACATCGCACCACAGCCCTGACTTTGCCTTCTCCAAGAGTCCTCTGTGCACAAACAGATTAGCTTGCAAAACACCTTTAGCAAGTTTCAACACTGGGAACTATGTGGAGAGGGGTTCTGGGCACTCCCCTGTGCCTGCTACCGGGCTGTAGGCAGGGAAGATGCCAGAGGACCAAAAGAAAAAAGGGTAGCAAAGGCTTTAGTGGCCAGGTGGCAATTGCTTATTGGGGGGTGGCAGTCCTGTGGCGCAGGAGGTGGCTGTGCACCACTGAGCATCCCCCTCGCCCCTGCCCCCTGCCTCCCACCATAACTGCCTCGCCAGCACCCCATGCCTGGCTGTACCGCTCTGCCACAGGTCTGGGCTGCAGAACAAGGCTTTTTGTTTTATTTTGTGCATGAATTTGAGACAAAAAAAGGAGCAGAGGGGGGCAGTTAAGTGCCACTAAGCAGAGTTGGTGGTGCACCAGGCACATGGACCTTCTTGGCTTGCCCTGGCCAACATAGCTCTGGAGCAGCTGCAGAGACTGTCCGCAGGGGATGATGCAGAGGAGTTGGCTCCATTGGACATGCTCCTGTGGGATTTCATAGCCAGATGTGGGATCATACAACTGCCTGGAGTGGGGCAAGGTGCTGCCCTGCTTGCAGAGCTCACTGTGGGCTGCTGTAGGCCAGGATTAGGGTACATGGGTAGTTAACATGAGCCAAACATGGGTTTTTAGGTCTGGAACCCCCTGCAGCCTTTCTGCAGACTGCAAGGGTAAGATGTCAGACCCCTTGGTGCCCAGGGCTGTGGAGCTGGGGTGAAGGCTCTGGCTGACCATGTCTGAGCCACCCACTGTGCCTTCTGGGCCTGGAGCTCCAAGGGGGGCTGGTACTGGCTCCGTACCCCAGCTGACAGCACCCGCCTGCCTTGTCTTTCCTTTGAGCTGTATCACACCTCAACTTGTCATGACAGCCCTGCAAGTGGTGATGGGCCGAGGCGGGGGGGCAGCGGTGCCATTGGTACGGCCCTCTCGGATGAAGGCGATGAGCTGTACATGTGGGACAGGGACGTGGAGCGTTGTGTCCGGTGGAGGTGGACATGTGCTGGGGACAGGCGGCTGGGGAGGGGGTGGTCTGTGCACTCTGCCAAGCGAAGAGACCCCTGGGGTGCCTGGCTGGGGTGAGCGCGACGTTCCCTCTGGGGAATGCTCACAGGTCTGGCTCTGCAAGGGAGGGGGGCACGCTGGGACAGCCCAGCCCCTGAGACTGGCCCAGTGTTGGAGATGGGGGAGGTGGGAAGAGGGGTCCTCCGGTGGCATGGAGCAGGAAGGGAGAGCGAGAACTGGAAAAAGAGACTTTTATGTAATCTGAGTTTAATAGAGGGGGATTACCATTCACTGGGAGACACCATGAGCAGGTCAGGAGAGCTGATCCCTGAGAGGCAGAGGGCAATTTGCTCTATCTATACCCAGCTTACCCCATTCTTGCTCCCCTGGCTTGTGAATCCCTGACAGCCTCCAGCTCAGCGTTGCTCCTGGCTGCTTTGACAGCAGAGCAGGATTAAGCTGAGGGCAGTGGGAAGCATTTCACTTGCAGAGACAATGCTTTGGGGGAGCAGGGTCCCTGTCGGCTGCTCTGGCATGCCCAGGATGGAAAGGGAAGGTAGGCGGAGGGAGCCTGCACAGAGGTGGCTGTGCATGAGTTTCCATCACTTGCATAGTGGTGACACACTGGGGGGTGATTTATGGTACTGGCTAAGCCAGAACAGGGTTGGAGAGGATGGGGACACCACATCTCTGAGCCTGAACATGCTGAGCGTGACCCAGGCTCCATGTCCTGCTACCTGACAGGCACTTTGGGAAAGCTAGAGATGCCCAGGCATGGTAAGAGGGTGACTGGGAAAGTCACGTCCTCATCCTGGCTGGGGGCCAGGCAGGGCCAGGGCTGGTGGCCAGCACTGAGTCATGGCCAGGAGAGGCTGGAGCTGCGCTGGCCAGCGGATCGTGGGCTGCTGACGTCGCGCTCACCCCATTTTGCAGAAGCAAGCAGAAAGCGCTGGGCTGTTGCCACAGCAACAGCTGTTTTCCTGTATAGCTCTGGAGAAATCATGCTCCCACGGGATGTATTTTTTTGGGCTGGTCCCTCTGCTTGCCCACCCCTACCCTTGCATGCGCTCCTATGTCTTCCTCAGGGTACCAAGTGGGCTGAGGGGGCAGTGGCGGGTTATTTTAGGGCTTTTTGAGCTATTTTGGGCAGTGGTTGTGAAACACCGTGGGCAGGCGGGAAGGGCCAGGCTTTGGTTTCCGCTCTCAGAGCAGCAGTCAGGTTAGGGATGATGGCTGGGGCAGGGCAGGGTGGAGGAAAGCCCTAGCATATCTGCAGAAAGCAGCCAAAGGAGAGCGTGGGGAGCTACTGTGGCCAGGCAGGCTGGGAGGATGTGCGTGGCCGTGTAGAGTGGCAGGGAGCTGGAGGGGTGCTGGGGAGGCTCCTGTATCCCCTAGGAACACTGCCCCACAGGCAAGGGCTGCAGGATCAGCTGCAGCAGACCAGCAATGTTGGCCGCTCCCTGGCTGGATCCAGCAGCCATCCTGCCAACAAGGGACTGTGGTACTGTGGAGAAAGTCCTTGCAGGGCAGCCCAGGGGCTTGGGGTAATTTTGTAGACCCTTCCCTTCCCGCAGCCTGAGTATCAAAGGGGGATGTAGCTGAACACAGCTACAGTGCCTGTCCAGAGAGCAGGAGGATTTGTGCAGTGGACACCACACCAGTGTGCCACCCAGCCTCCCCCATGCCTCAGTTTCCCCACCAATCCTACTCCTATCCATGCACTGTGCGAAGATGAGAGTGCAGACTGGGAACATGAGGCAGAGCAGGGGCAGAGGTTGCTCAGAGGGTTTCTCCTCAGCCTCCCTCACTCTGGTGGGCTTGTGGTGGCACCGGTGACACTTCTGTCTCCAGAGCCCTGGGGCTGAGCAGGCTGAGCAGGGAGCAGCATGCCTCTGAAGAGCCCTTTCATCTCCACACCCCTCCTGAGCAGGCAGAGCTTCCCACACATGGCAGGAGCTGCCTGCTCTCCTACCCTGCAAGCACCCACCTGGCTCTAGCACCCACTACCCAGCAACCAGAACACCCACAAAGCTCCTTGACAAACGCTTCCCATCTCTATTGGTCCTTAATTTATCCCATAGCTGCAGCCCACCGCTGTGCATGGTGCTGTGCAGCTGCACGGCGCCGGGGCTGAGATGCTGCCTTGCTGCAGATGCTGTTTGCTGTTGCTGAACTGCTTCCACCCAAGTGCTTCCCCTGGGCACTGGGACACGGGTGGCTGCTTTACTCAGCCACTTTCTTCCTCTGCTCAACTCTTTCTGCGTTCAGGAAACATGCAGTTTTCACTTTCGGTCTGGCAGAAAAGCTGTGGTTTGCCTGCTCAGCTGCAGCCAGGGATTAAAGCCACTGTGGAGGAAGGGGAGGTGACATCGCCTCGGTCCCACCCATGCCTGCAAGGATGGATCAGCCAGGCCACATGGCATGGCTCTCCTCTCCTGCCATGGGCTGCCTTGGCACCAGGCATAAACAAGCAAGTTGTCTGGTCCCAAAGCACCCTCTCTTTGTGAGGCCGCAGGGTTTCCCTCCTGGCCAGACCTCCCAGAGCTCAGCTCCCCAATCAGGTACACCTGGCTGGGCAGGCTGTGCCAGATCTGTGCCAGCGTGGGCTGGGCACAGCTTCCCAGCAGAGCTTTGCTAGGGGAAAGCCCATAGCTCAGGCCATGCAGGGAAGGAAAAATAGAGGCGGAGGAGCCTGCTTCGATTAATTTTTCTCTCTCCCTCTCCCATTTTATTTGTTAAGCCAGATGTTTTCATGGCTGATAATCAAGTAATCCAGAAAAAGTTTGTCTTTTCAGCACGAAGTCAACACTTAATGGCAAAGAAGTCTGCTACGATGAAGATTGTGGAGCAAGAAATATTCCCTGGGGTCTGCAAGCACCAGCCCCTGTGCATGGGCTGTGAACAAGCCCCTGGGGTCCTGTTCCACCATCGCAAGGCTGAAGGCTGGGGAAACCCAGTGCCCATGCCCACAACAGCCTTCCCCTCTGCGTGTCTGCATTGTTGCCTGCCCTACTACAGGCTTCTTGGTGGCATCTGGATGAAAGCAGCCCCCTGGAGAACCCAGGAGACATCCATCTCCTCTCCCTCATGGAGGGCGCGGTGCCAGCGGTTGTGCTGGTGGCTATGGGCATCACCAGATGCCGGGGGCGAGGAAGGAGAGCAGTGACTTGTTTCTCAGCCCTGGGGATTTTTGCACTGTGTTTGCTGAGCTGCTATTTCAGGCAGCCCAAGAAGTGGCTTGGTTTCCAAGAGACCCCAATGGCATGAGCTCCACTAGCCAGGCATGCAAGGGGATGTGTGCCAGCTGCTGGCTGAGAGAGCCGGCGGCAGGACGGGGGCATAGCTGTGCCATGGGCACAGCTGGCAAAGGGCAAGGGACTGCACAGCATCAAAATTAAGTAAGGAAAAAAGAAGCTGCTGGGCTGATCCTGCTAGGATGGGGTAAAGCAACCTGAAACGACGTGCTTTGGAACAGCACATGTGGGACTGCCTCTGCCTCCCCTTGTGAGCCCAGGCACGTCCCTCCCCAGGGGCTCTCCTGTGCTCGGTGGGAGTCCAGTGAGCTCCTGCTCCGAAAGGAGAGGCTCTCCCTTGCTTGCCCTGGCACGAGCACGGGACCGGGCGGCAGGGCCAGCCACACGCAGGGGGGCACGCTGGGCACGCTGGGCACCGCATGGCCGCCGTGCTGCCAGCCACGCTCGCGCACGCTCCTCTCGCCCGGGCTGTGTAAACAAGTCCCGGGAATGAAGATCTGAGTCATCCACCGGCTCAAAAACACCCAAACATGGTAACAGGCCGAGCAGCAACTCCAGCAAGGCTGGACCGGAGCTTGGCGGGAGTCGAGGCATGGAAGCGGTTGGGGCACAGGGGTGCAGTGTCCATGCACAGCCAGGGTTTTGTGGGACCCTGCGCTGGGGGATGTAGCAGCCCTTCCTGGGGCATGTCCAGGCAGAGTCATTCGGTGGCACAGCACGGGTGCCTCAAGGCATTCCTGCGTCACGCTGCTGTAATGTACCCAGCTGGGTACAGACCAGGATGGCCTGATCCTGCCAGCGCTGCTGTACACGCACAGCCCTGGGCATGCATCTGGCATCAGCCCCTGCAATATGAGCGGCAACTTCAAAATATGTTCCCTCTCCAGGGAGGGGTCAACAGACATGATGAATATTATCTACATGGCAAACACCTGAAGAGACCAGCTTTAACCAAAAAATAAGCCCTATTCTGCATGACTTTATTCATCAGCAGGACAACACTGCTGGGGGCAGAAGCTTTTGGGTGCCTCAAGGCATCTTGATCTGGAGATCCAGAGTTCAGAGGGTCAAAACAAGGTAGGGGAGGGTCCAGAGTAGGATACAGCTGGCTAGCTCCAGCTTCAAAAAATACAACACACAGCACATCTCAATTTTCAGCCCAGAGGTCCTCCCCACCAGGCTTCCTTCATTCTAGTCAAGCACCATCTGTGGAATCTTTTAGACCTGAAAATTGGGGGATTCCCAAAAGAAACAAAGTTAGCAGAAGTGCCTGTTTCCAGGTTTATGGCTTCAGTTAAAAATAATCAGTCCTGATGCAAAAATGAAGCTTGAAACAGGAAGAAAATGTTCTGGTTTTGATGTGTCTGGGAACTGATCCCTCTTGGAAGTGGTTTGGGCTGGAAAGTAACTTCAGCTTCTTCCTCAGCCCACCCGGACACCAATGCCTTGGTTGGTACGTGTGGGTACATGTGTTCCCCACTTCCAAATGGTCTCTGACCAAGACATCTGGATGGGATGACTGGGGGTTCAGGGTGCCTGTATGCTTTCGAGGGCTGGCTCCTACCCCAGTGCGAAGGACCCATCTCTGGAAGCTGCCCTGGAGGTGACCACCCTGTGCTGCCCTGCCAGCTCTTGGGTGGCAGAAGGTGTGAGAGCTGTTGGGCAGAGCAAGGCAGCTCAGAAGCAGCTTGCAAGCTCATGGGAGGAGGGGGAGGCTGAAGGCAAGCCTGCAGAGCTGGCTGAGCCACAACAGTGGACAACCTGTCAGTGATGGGAAACATCCCAGTGATGGGGTGCAGTGGGACAGGCTGGGAGTGGGGGGACCAGGCCAGCCTTGGAGTTCAGTTTCTCTCCCCAGCCTTCCCCACGATCTTTCCAGCTCCATCAGTCCTGCTGTCCTGGGGAGGTAGGAAGGGAACGGCATTTTTGGCCTGCCGCCCACTTGCCACTGTGATGGGAGCAGCAGGCAGAGAGCAGATGTGCTGGACTTATATAGAGCGCTGTGCCTAGCTCCTGGCACCCGGCTGCCCAGATGCCGCAGGGATGAGCACACTGGGCGGCTGGCCTGCAGCTGGGGGCAGATCAGATGGCCGGGGACCTCAAAGCACCCTCTGGGCCATGAAGCAATCCCATCACCTTCCCACCCCAGGCTTCTGGCCCCTCTTGTCTGCTGGGGTCTGAGCTGAAGTGAGCAGGGGATGGTTCTTACAGCCCTGGGCAGGAGTGGATCACCCCAAGCCATGGGGCAGGGATGTAGCCCAGGGACAGGCGTGCTGGCTGCCAGACCCAAGTGCTAGTTAGGCACCCACACACTGCAGGGGCATTTTCTCCTCCTGCCTGAATCCCCGCCAGCCTGGAAGAGCTAACCGTCCCCAAGCCAGTGCCTGGATTAATTAGTATTACAGCTTTCCCATGGTGTGGCCGTGCTATTCTCAGCAGCCTCTGGCTGCCTAATCACATCCAGCATGTGTGCAGAGTCAGGCCCTGCTCACAGCCTGCCCCTGTTCTGCTCTGCTGGTGTTGCCCATGGAACACCAGCAAGCAAAGCTTTTGTGCTGGGCAGATAGTGGGGAGAGGAGCTGGCAGAGGTGACTGGGGTGTACTGGGAGCTGCTGGGATTCAGGACTGGGGAGGTCAGAATGTACCTGGACAGAAACTTTCCAACAGGGCTTGTCTTTTGATAGCAAACATATTTTGCACAGGGCTGGGGTGTATCAGGAGAGCATTGGCACTGCTGGCATTTTTGTGTTGGGGAAACAGAGAAGCTGCGTCAGAGCTGTTAAAACATCACGTTGCTTCTCTCTTTCCCCAGTACAAAAACGCTGAGAGATCACAGCCTCAGTGATCCAGGTACTGGTGGGATGCTCAACCCAAGACCTTGGTGGAGTGTCTCTGTGCATGCTCACACATGCCCGCAAGTGTGCCCCTTCCCTCCTCGGCATGATGCTGCAGCCCCAGGGTGGCCAGGAGGGCTCCTAGGCAGACCTGCTGCTGCAGCGAGCCCCTTAGTGTAATCCAGGCCCGGCTCAGAGGAGGGATTTGCTTTCTGGGCTGAGAAGGACCTTCCTCCCCTCTGTGCGGTGACGCGGTGGCGTTCAGCAGAAGACGTGTGAGCACTGTCACAGCTGTGTTGCACGCAGCAGGGCGGGGCTGGAGCTGGCCAGAAATGCTCCAGGGTGCTCCTGGGGCTCAGCCCTGCCAGGGACAGTGGTTGCCTGGTCCCAGGCTCTGCCTGCTTGCTCCCCCAACGGCATCCCAAAGGAAGCAGACAGCCAGGGGCAAAGGCAGTGAGGGCAGAGCAGGAGGGATGGGTGGCCTTTGCTGGGGGCAGGCTGCCTGTGCTGATTGTCCATGTACTTCTCGTAAGTGTGAAATTAGGGAAGAGCGAGCAGTTACAGGAAGCTGGGGATTGCTTCCCTTTGCCTAGGGCAGCTGGTAATCTTTTGGGCAATACCAGTTCCCAGGCACTGCTCCACCACGCCAGGATATTTGGCACCCATCTCCGTCTCTAGTAGACCTGGGAGCCCCAGCCACCCAGCAGGACCCCTCCGGGACCTGGAGGTCGAGGACAGGCAGGTGACATGGAGGGAGAGAGGCGTGCAGCATCCCTGCTTCAGCTTCCTGGAGGGAGCAGAGCCCAGGCACTGCCAGCTGGGCTGGGTGCCAGCACTCATGGGGCTCAGCTCTCCAGCAGCACCGGCTCCGGCTGGAGAGGTGCTAGCACTAAGCGGCTGTCCCAGGGTAATCCCTGTCCCTCAGCAGCCCACAGACCAGACCTGCTTACTGCACAAGCCCTTAATTCCCTAATAATCTGTCCATTAACAGCGATGGTTGCTGGGGCAGGAGGAGAGCTGGAAACCCAAGCTGTCCATTCCCATGAGTGGGGCATCCTCCCTGGCAGAGGCAGAGCTCTGGCCAGTGACACTGGCCCTGGATGTCCTCCAAATGACACCCTGCCGGGCCCCTGGGGATGGGGTGAACTCCTGACAGGGTGCTCAGGAGTGACCCAGGGAAGAGGCACAGCCCCTGGATCAGCAGGGTGCTTTGGAGCTATCAGTCTGTTTCCAGCCCCATTTGTCTGTCCTGCTCAATCCAGACACGAAGGCACCTGCGGGCAATAAAGCAGAGTCCTGGGTTGTCGGACCCCTCGGGAGAGGGGACAGGCGGCAGGACAAGCGCTTGCATAGGGTAGGTTCCTCTTCCCACTGTGCTTCCTGCCCTTGAGGCAGCAGTTTCCAAGTTAAATTATAATGGCAGTGATGCCAGCAGTGATGCAACTGTAGCAAGCAGTAGCTGTTATTGTTACTGTTATTGTTATTGTCATTGTAATAACAATAACAATAATAACAATAATTACCCTGTCTGCCAGAGCCTGCAGGCAGCCTGTTGCTCAGTGTTTTGCCATTCAAGCTCTTTGCAGCACTGCTGCCTGGATCCTGGCCCTGCTGCCTTCAGTCCCAGAGCCTCCGGGCTGCATGGGGGTCCAGGGTTCTGGACAATATCAGCACCAGTGATTTCCACCCCGTATCTGCTGCTGGACCTGAATTCCCAAAACACCGTCACAGGCAGCTGAGCATCTCATATCCTACTCCCTTGCAGCAGGGCCTGCCTTGCATCTCTGGAGCCTTTAGCCATCCCAGAGGTTGCCCAGGGGGATGATGAGTCTTTGGTCCCGCTGAGCACAGAGCCGTGCATGTACCCAGAGACGTGTGTGTGCTGGTGCATATGGGTGCAGGGCTGTGTGCATGTCCTTGTGTGGGTGCAGTTTCCCACGGTGCTGGTGACACCAGGGCCAACAGCAGCACTGCCACCAACAAACAGGCTCTGTCTGCTGGACGGCCCCAGCCCACATCCCTCCTGCCCTCAGCACTGCCTGGCGCCACAGGCTGGCACAGGGACCCAGGTGTGTGGCCGTGCGCTGTCCTGCCCAGTGTGGGACTGGTGTGGGACTCCTTTGGGTGCGTCTTCCTGGAGCCACAGCCCCAGGAGTTTGCTGCATTGGGGCCTTGGAGCATCCTCCCATTAGACAGCACAGGTCCCTGCCACTGTGCCATCCATCTGTCTGTTCTCGGCTTATGGGAGGGCAGCTCCTGTTCCTTGGGATGAACAGCTCAGCCCACCCTGCTGTTGTCCCTTGTGCCCCTGGCCATCAGCACAGGCTGTGCCTGCAAGCCTTTCTCGGTCACCTGCTGCGTTCCCACAAGGATGCTCCCACCCCTGCTCCACCCCAGTGACTCTGAGTATTTGTTATATGCTGGGGCTGAGCTCTGGCAAGTGGAATGGGGTGCTTGGAGCAGGAAGATGCCCGTTTCCCCAGCACAGCCAGGGTTGGCATGTCCCCCAGCCCCGTGGGGGCCCTGGCCCTGCCTCCCCGTCTTCCCTGCCACTCCCCAGCCAAATCCTCTCTTTGTGCCTGGCCGGGGGTGGTGGGGAGCTGAGGCAAGAAGAGCTTTGATGTGCCACTTTGCTCGACGCCACGGCTCCTGGGCACAGCAGGCTGGCACCAGCCAGACCCGGGCCAGGCGGCAGCTTCAGAGACGCCTCCGGCTCACATCCCAGCATGGCGCTGCCTTGTTTTTGCCTGGCGAGGCTGGGACAGTCCCCTGCGTTCAGCTCCTGCTGGGATATGTTCCCAATAAGGCTCATGGAGAGCAGCGGGACCGGCGGCAGCACTGCCCCAGGGGATCGGGGCCACGTGTTATACAAGAGAGCAGGTGCTGCCCCAGGGATGGGGAGGGCGCTGGGGGGGACAGGGAGACCCCGGGGGTGGCCCGAGGGGCTGCACAACTACAAAGCCTCTGACTCCTGCATCGCTGGAGCCGTCCAAGAAATTGGTTTAATTGGGAGCCTCCATGGGAGGAAGCCGGTCCGGTCTGGGAGCCGAGGCAGCTGACAAGCAGCCTCGGTGCCCAGTGGTCCCTCCCCACTGCCAAGCACAAGGCAGGGGCTGCTGCTGTGGCTGTGTGAGCGCAGCCTAGGGCACAGGAGCCGGCCAGCGGCACTGGTGTGGGGATGGCACTGGGATGGAGGCAGCCTGGGGGGACCCAGCTGCTCTGCCCAGGACGAGCTCTCTGCAGCAGGCCCCAAGCTGCCAGCGGTGCTCCAACGAGCCCCTTTACACCACAACAGGATGGCACCACAGCTCGGACCTTCCCAAGACAAAGCCAGGGCTCTGTACGCTCCATGCTCACACTCACTCATCCTGCACGCAGGTTGCAGGGGTCTGACACCCCTCCTGCCCCACTTGGCTTAGCCCAGACTGAGGGGGAATGTGAATGAACGGGGGAGCTAAAAAGGGCCTCCTGATGAATGGACTTTGCTGTTGGAGGAGATGCACCTGCTTAGGCATTTGCCCCAGCCCTGCAAACGGGTGTCCCCAGCCCTGTGGTCACCCCAGCTGAGGGAGTTTAGACAGCCAGATCCAAGCCTGGACTCTACCTTTGCCCCTGCCCTCCCCGAGCCTTGAACTTTCCATAGTCCAAAGGTCTCCCTCCTGGAGAATGAGTAACAGGGTGCTGGCAAGGCGGCAGCCCCCAGCCCAGGCCTGGCAGCTCCCACCCCCCAACGCCTCCCCTCCTGCCTGTGGGTGCATGTTCCTGTGGCACCGACCCAGCCACAACGCCCCTGCCACTGCCCAGCCTGCGTCACCTGCAGTTAGCCTGCACAGGGGAGCGCTTTGGGGAGCTGCAGGGAAGGCCAGAGGCAGCCGAAGTACTCCAGCAGGCAAAGGCAGTCCTGCCTGCCTGCATCGCCGAGGCTTGAGCATCCTCATGGGCCTTCTCCCGAAAGTGTGGGGCAGCAGTGGCTGTTCAGGCAGCAGAAGCATCGTGGCTGTGGGCAGGCAGTGACACTTGTGCTAGAGTTTGCTGCTTAAAAATGGGACCACACTGATGTTTCACCCTCCAGAGCACCGGGATGCTCCTGGCGGGTCAGGAGCACCATTTCATGCCTCTGGGATCTCTCAGACAGGATGTTTAGCTGCGTTTGGCTCAAAGGAGGCCAAGAACTATGTTTGGCCTTGCCAGTGTTTCTGCTGTAGGCACGAAAGAATTACCAAAATGATTGAGGGGAGAGTACAGACAGGTTCAGGGGGAAGTTTCTCTGGGGGCAGAGAGGAAAGGCTGGAAATGTCATGCTGCTTTGCACTGATGCAAGTACAAAGAGAGCCCACACACCCTCCAGGAGGACGGTGGCTTCTTGCAGACCATCTCTTGCCACCTGCTTCGAGCCTTGGGTACCCCTGGCGCTCATTGCAGTGGGTGGGACTGACAGGACCTTTTGCATGGGAATCCCTTCTCCAAAACGCCAGGGAGGTTCCACAGCAAAAAACAAAGACCAAAAACCATGGTGGGGACTCCAGCTTGTTTATCCCACAGACCAGGAGATCCCACAGCCTGGGAGATTTCCTGCTTCGGAGTCAACCCTTAACCCCTCTGGGGTTACAGCGGCCAGCTTCAGCAGGCAAAGTCGCGGCAGCGGCTGACGGCTTCACCTGCTGTGTGTGGTCGTGTGGGGTGGAGGAGGGCTCAGACAAAACAAGCAGGCTTGAACTCTGCATTGCATCGCCAGCCAGCTCCAGGGCCCCTTATCTCCACCTGCACAGCAGCGGCCCGTGGCCCCACTGGCTGCAGGGGAGGCTGCTTGCTGGAGGTGCCACTGCAGCCCTGACCTCATCCCCTTTGCAGGGTCCCCTCTGCCCAATTTGGGGCAGNGGGCTGCTTGGGCACTGCCTGCGTGGGGTCTGCTGAGCTGTGATGGGGTGAGGGTGTTGGGGCATGGGGGCTCCCTTTACCTCCTGTGCTTGGAGGGCAGAGCAAGTCCTTTCCAGAGGGATGGGGGGAAAGGGCTGCCCTGCCAGTGTCATGGTGATGAGGCAGCTGGTTTCTGTGCTATCCTCCACCTTAAGGAGCAAAGGAGAGGAGACTCACACCCCACTTCCTTCTTCAGCCAGGGCACCCACTCTGTTGAGTGGGAAGATTTTCTGGAGGCTCTGTGGGATGGGAAAAGGGAGATCAGGAGCCCTGGCTGGGGGCCTAACCCCAGAGATGGGGTTAGGAGCAGGTTCCCAAGGCAGCTGCTCAAGTACTGGGTGGAGATCCAGAGATCTCTTCCCCTTGACAGAGGCTACCCCCGCCAGAGAGGGTCCTGGAAATCCGGTGTACATGAGCTGGGTGGCTACTTCCCCATGGTGAGGGCTGATGATAGGAAAGGCAATTCACAGTGGATGATCAGCTGCCTAACCCTGCCGGGGTTTATTGGTGCCGGCACCACTTCCTCTGTGTCCCCAAACAGGACAGGGGTCATGGACCAGCTGTGGTGCAGAGTTGCCCACCATTCCGGGAGCCAGCCCCAAGCAAGGGCTGAGCCACGGCCATTCCCCAGAGCCAGGTGCTGCCGGACAATGGGTGGAAGCAGCCATGAGCGTGCCAGCAAGATGCTAGGGCAGAGGGCAGGCAGCGGGAACGCGGTGTGCCCTGCACCCACATTCCTCTCCTTGTATAGTAAGTACCGGAGCAGCCAGCGGGTGCCCTCCTCCCCGCCACGCCTGCCTTGGCAAACATGCACGTCACGCAGGAGGCAATAGCAGCGGCCGTGGGGCAGCGCTGCCATGCCACCACCTCCACGAGTTGAGCATCTCCTCCAGGAACAGAGGGGGCTATCACAGCTGATCCACCATCACGATGGGATATTGGCTTTGCAGGGACAGGAAGGAGGGTTGGGCTCCTCTGGGATGTCTTGTTTGTCCCACTGCAGCAGATCACCCTTGGGTGACTAGGTAGGAGGGTGGCCTCACATGCCACCAGCTGAGTCAGCAAAGGGCTGCTGCAGGAGCTGGCAGGAGCTGGCACCCTGCCCCAGCCAGGGCTGTTTGTGTTTGTTCAGGGATGTCGTGCCTGATCCATTCCTGTCCTGGTGGCTCTTGGGCAACCTCCCTCCCAGGTAATCATTGACGGGGTTGGGAAGGCTGGCAGGATAGACATTAAACACTGGCCAGGGAAACCTGAGTGCTGAGCTCAGGGGAAATTTCCATGGCAGTGTTTGGGGATAGTGTAAACCTGGCACAGAGCTGCCCCCAGTATCACCCATAGCGAGGTCACCAGCCAGCTGTCTGCCCCTTCCCCGGGCATGGCCCGTAGGCAGTCCTGGGTTTGGGGTGGCAGCGGGATGTGGAGGGACAGGATGGAAAGGTGACTTCTCCAGGGTGCGAATCACCCCGTGTCCCTCTGTTCTGCCCCTGGGCTGCTTTCCAAGTGTTGCCCCTGGGGCTGGACAGTGTGGGCAGCTTGCCTGTGCCGGCAGAGCGCTGGGCAGCCAGGCCGGTGCCAGAGCCAGGCTGTGGGCAGCCCCCCGTGGCGGGGTTCGTGGGACAAGCTGAGCCACTCGTGCTCGGGAGCCTCTGTGCCCCCTTCTGAGATGGAGACAACTGCTCTGTGACTTGTGCCCTCTTGTAAGCCCCAGCAAAGTCCTCCCAGAGCCTGGACGCCTGGATTTCCCACACTGATTTTCTCGGGGATTATGCTGTTTCTAATGATCAATTAAAGCAAATTGGCCAGGTCCCCCTGGCCCCTAAATCCTGGCTAATCCCTGGCACCTTCTTTAACTCCCATTGCTCATTCATTATATGGCAGTCCCCTGGGTGGAAGTGTTTGCTCCAAGCATGGCTCTTCCTACACGAAAGCCTTCTGGGTCCCTGGGGTGTTTGTCTGGATTTGAGAACTTGCTGTTTCTAATTGATTTATTTGTTCTGGTGCTTTTTGCTCTGAATGAATCTCCCTTTCTTGGCAGGAATGAGGAAGTTCACTTTCTCGGGAACATTTTGCTGCTTAGCAGCCTCCTTATCGCCTCTAATAGATCCCATTAACCTTGCGGAGCAGTCACGCTGGCTCTGGCACAGACAGGCAGGAGGAATCTCAGGTTGTTTGTGTGTCTTGTGCACTCATTTCACCCTCCCGTGTGACCCAGCTGGTTTCCACCTTCTTCAGCTCCTCTTGTAATTGATGCTGTCGTTCGACATTGTCTCCTACTTGTCTTTAACACAACCCTCACACACCATCTCCTTACCTCTCCTCTCTTGCTGGTCCTCTAAGCTCAGCTTCTTGGGGCTGTGTGACCTTGTTTCTATCTGGGAAGCTGAAATCCTTTTGCGGCTGTGCAACAGCAGCTCCCACCACCACCCCAGCCCTGGGAGGCGTCTATCCAGAGGATCTCCCTAGCACAAAAAGCCACCTCACCATGGGGACAAAGCTGTGGCTCTCCATGAGCTGACCGATAGCAGACTGCAGGCAGATGGCTCCTCTCTGGGCTCCCCTTTCTCCAGCTAGCTGGGGATGAAAGGGCAGCCAGTGCTGCCAGCTCCCCAAAGCATGACACTCCTGTGCCACGTGCAGGGACCTTAAGGGACAGCTGGACACAGCGTCTTGCCAGACCATAGCATTTGACCAAGCTGAGGGCACGGCTGCAGCCCAGAGGCCACAAACCATGTAGGTGTTCAGGGCATTTTTTTTTCCCAATGGGAAAACTCATCCTGCAGACCACGAGGATGCAGGGAGGACACCTGAGGGTGGACAGGAGGAGCTGGCTGGGGTAGAAACACCCAGCCTGCTCCCTTCAGGTGTCCCCAGCAGTACCTAGGGAGGCAGGGAGCGGTGCCATGCCCAAGGGCAGGCGGTGGTGGTGGTGTCTCAGCCGGGTGTGCGGTGCACCCTGCATGCCCAGCGCACTGGGGCTGCCTGTGGTCTCACTGCCAGGCGACTGCCCACTGTTAATTTCACTTCCTGACACAGGCAAACGTCTGTGGCCAGGTGTCAGGGCAGGGTGCTGGGGACCACAAACTGCCGAGGAACATGGTGTACCCACCCGAGCGCCCCTGCCAGCAGCCTCCACCCTGACACCGAGCCCCGTTCCTGCGGCATGCAGCCCCGGCTTGCTCTCTGTAGCAGGCTGGGCTCTTGCTCTGGCAGGTCTCCATCCCATCGGGGCTGTGGGGGTGGCAGTGCACCTGAGAGGGAGAAACAGCCCCATGATCTAGCAGGGGGCTGAAGACCCTGATGGGACTGGAGACTGGCACTGCTGGGTCCCAGCCCAGCACCGTGCAGGAGGGTGCAGGTCTGGGCTGGCTCTCTGTGGTTGTGTAACAGTGGCACGGTACACGCTGGGACAGCAACAGCTTCTCCGCAAGGACTGCCTGTGCCGTTCTGGGAGGCGCTGCCTGCATCCCGCAGGTGCCCATGGGCGGGCAGAGCTGGTGAAGGGCACAGCTGCAGCGTGCCTGCGGTGGGCAGGCTTGCCAGCACCTCTGCCGGAGCCTAGTCCTGGCACACATGCATGCTGGAAACAGCTCCCTTCCCCCTCCACCTAGCCTGAGCCTGGGGTCTGATCCTGACTGCCGTGTGGCCCCTGCAACCTCATACCCAGCTGGGGACCATCTGTAGGAGTGCTGGTGTCTCAGCCTGGCCCTGCCCTGGAGAAACCCCCTTCCCAGGGGACATGAAACACTGCAGAGGGGAAACTGAGGCACGGCAGAAGGGCAGTTACTGCTGAGCTGTGGGGAAGGAGGGAGGCTGGACCGGAGCTCCTGGCTCTGAGCATCTTCCCAACCCTCAGCACCCCCCAGGCCCAGATGCAGCCCCAAATGGGGGGGTAGTCCCTCTGCTGCAGAGGTCCCTGGGGGACGATTCCTGCATGCCCCAGTCTTGTCGCTGGCTCATCCTCTGGCCGCATCTCTCCCCTCTTCTGGCTTCTCCTGCAGGACAGTGCCCAGCTGGGGAGGGGGTGCCAGTGCCTATGCAATGCTTGTGCACGTATCCTCAGGGGGCTGCTGCGGGCAGAGCCCAAGCAGCCCTTGTTGCCCGTGTGCAGGCTCTGGCCGGCTCTCGCTCCTGCCGTGCACAGATCTCCACCACACTGAGCCACTGCTTGCTCAGGCCTGGCAGCCACGACTCATGCTGCTCTCCAGTAGGAACCTCCATACCTAGCACAGCTGTCTTCCCAAAGGGTCCCTGGGCCTTGGAGAGGTCCCAAGTAGCCCAAGGTGGGCTAACACCAGCTCGGCCAGAGGTGAGAGCTGATCTGGATCCACAGGGGGAACTGGGTGCCGAGGACTACGTGGAAAATCCCAGCCATGCGTTTATCTGCGAGGCTCCCGCGGGGCTGGGCCGGGCTGGGACATGGTGTTCGAGGAGCAGGGAGGGACGCTTGCATAAGGCCGACTGCTTTGGCTGCAGCTGAGTCTTCCCAGATGGGCTGCCAGCATGCAGAACCCAGCAGGGCACAGTGGGGAGAAAGCAGGAACATGCAGAGTTGGGGGGTGTCTCCCCACATACACCTGACCCTTGGGTGGACCTCCAAACCCTTCTGCTCTCCCCATGCTGCTCCAAACATCTTCCCAGGCAGCTGCTTGCCCTATATATGCTGTAGCATCAGCTATGCATGCACTCCCCCTCTCTGCAACAAAAAGCCCCCCCAACCCCTTTTTTCCATCATGCCCCTGAGCTAAGCCAGGCTCCTGCTGGAGGGAGCTCTGGAAGCTCAGCCTGCCCCGGCAGGGTGGGAGAAGAGGGATGCATCCTCATCCCATCTCTCTGTCTCTCCCCCCTCCGCCTTCCATCCCCACCTCATCTCCATCCCTATCCTCATTCCCATCTCTGTCCTCATCCCCATCCCATCTCACCCCCACTCCCATCCTCATTCTACCCACATCCCCACCCCATCCCCAATTCCATCCCCTTCTCCATCCCCATCCTATCCCATCTCCATCTCCATCACACCCCCATCCCCATCCTCACCCTCAGCTTCACCCCCAACCCCATCCTCATTCCCATCCCCATCTCACCCCCTTCCCCACCCCAGAGTGCCCTGGCCCAAGGACAAGGGGGGAGGAGTGGGTGCACAGTGTCCCCCTCCCCTGTGCCACATTTGCACCTCCCGGTCGGGGGTGTTGGGGTGCGGGGGTGTTGGTGTGCCGGGGTGCCGGGGTGTTGGTGTGCCGGGGTGCAGGGGTACGGGGGTGCGGGACGCGGGGGCCGGGCCGCATCACGCTCAGCTGGGAAAGCACCGCTCGGCGAAGCAGCAGTTCTTGTTTTTCTTACAAACGAGCCGTTTCTTAGAAACTTCCTGCTGCGACGCGTTAACCCCCGAGGCGCCGGTGAGCAGCAGGAAGCGAGGGCAGCCCGCGATGGCCACGGTGCAGCGTTAACCCTCCGCTGCCCGGGCTGGCGCAGTCACCCACGGCCCCGCCACTGGGACTTGCTGCGCTTGGCTCGTCCCCGGGGTACGATGCACCGCGGCGGGGGAGCTCAGGCCAGCCCCCACCGTATCCCGGGCAGAGCTCAGCCCTCCTGCCTTGCCTTAGGGCCCGGCTCCGCCCGTGGTTTGCCTCCTCACGCAAGGTGCATCCTTGCTGGGGTGGGAAAGGGGGGCTGACAGAGAGGGCTGGGGTGCCCCGGCACCACCGCTGCACCGGGGGATTCAGGCTCTCGAGCCCAGGGGCGGGTGGGGGCAGAGAGCCACAGAGCGCAGTGCCTACGGGAAGGGAGGGGCCCTTATCTCATTTTGGGTGCTGCACAGTGTGTACCCCTTCCTTCAGGGCCTGTGACCCAGCGCAAGGGGACATTGGGTACAGAAAGAACAGGGGTCTGGGAAGGGTGTTTCGAAGGCTTAACCGGACGGCCTGGGAAGGGCATAGGGCGCCTTCGGGTGATGCAGGGATGCTTGTAGGCCTCCTCCAGCCCCCCCAGTGCAGCAGGAGCTGGGGAGCAGGCCCTGTGCACCCCGGGGGGGAGGTGGCAGCCCCTTTCCCTTGGCCACTGCACCCCCAGGCTTGCTGGGTGCTCAGCCCAAGGGTTCAGCTGCGTTCCTGCTGCTCCCAGGGGACCCCGGGGACACCACCGGAGCTGCGCTCAGCCATGCACAGCTCTGTGGTGGCATGTGCCAGCCGCAGGGAGGGGTTTCTGGTGGGGCTGCCCTGTGCCATTGGCTGGCACCATGTCACGCCAGCTGCTGCAGGGACAGGAGGAGGCTCTGCCCACCCGTGGGAGGAAGGCTGATCTGGAGCAAGTGGTTTGGGGTGGGTGGGTTTTGCCGAGTGGCTGCGATGAGCAGGGTCTGCCCAGGTGCCATTGCCTGGCTCCCCTGTGCAAAGGCATGCAAGAGCTGTGGGGAATCCCAGGGCCATGGGGAGGGAACAGAGGACTGGGAAAAGGTGGGAAACAGGGCTCCATACTCCAAACACCATCACTGCATCCCTCAAATGCAGCCGGTGTGTGGGGAGCAGCAAGGCCAGATGGGGCACAGAGCTCATCACTGCAGCGCAAACCTGCCCCGGCCGGAGAGGTGCAGAAGGATGGGTGGACAGTCTCCCAGCAGCTGGGAGCCCAGTAGCACCCCTAACACCTACTACAGTGAAATGGCCACTGCAAACACAGGTGGCATCCAATTGCCCTGGGGGACAGCCCTTCCTGGAGAAGCTGTACCACCCAAGAGACTGGCAGCACTGGGGGTGCACCGCATGTCTGCTTCTCAGCTTGCTGCAATGCCTGTATGTGCAAAGGACATGTATATACATGGTATGGGGGTGCCTGAACCTGTTTGCACACACATGCACTCAGCAGGGAAAGCAATCACACATGCAGTACTCGCACACTCAAGGCACACACATGTGCACGCTGAGCCCTTGCACAGTCTGTAGGGCTGCCTGCGCAAGGCTGCGGTTAGGTCCCAGCCCTGGGACTGACAGGACAGGGAGGGGACAGGCACCCTGTAACGGTTTCATGTGTTTTGCTGTTTACGCGGTGTTTCCAGGGAGCCAACCACCCTCAGCTCCCCGGCGTGGCTGTGACTCACATCAGGCTGGAGCTGAGTCGCACTCACTACAGCAGAGACATAGAGCAGGGCTGCTGGCAACACAGGGTATGGCCACCTACCAGCTACCCTGGGCCTGGGGCACTGCCGGCCCCCTTCACTGGGCTGAGGGGTCATGTCCAGGGTATGAAACCCCAAGGGATAATACTGCACCTAGTTTCAAACATCCTGCCAGCCTGGGGCTCTGCCACATACCTCCTGGCTCTCCAGGTACCCACCAGCCTTTGACCCTCACCCAAATGTCATAGCCACCCAGCATCCTGAGAGATGGAAGGTTGGACTCGACAATCCTAGAGGTCTTTTCTAACCTTAATGATTCTAAGGTTGTGAGGGTTTTTTTGCCCTTTCCCACCTACCCCATGGGGTTGAATCCAAAGCTGGCTGTATTGTATGATAGGGTTGGGGCACCCTCAGCCCCCATCCAGCACTGCCCAATCCAGCTGAACCAATGATGACTGTGAAAAGCAAGAGAACAAAAACACCAGAAGAGCAGAGCTGTGCTGGGGGTGCATACAGCTCCACACAGCCTGGGAAGAGCCTCCTCCCTGCTTGCCAAGCCTGCCCTGCACACACCCCGGGTCACAAGCACACAAAGACCTGCAGGCTCAGGGCACCTTTCCCTACCACACACCCAGCCCCCTGGGAAGGGGGTGCCTGCTCACATCTCCAAAATCCCCTCTTGCCTCAACCAGGGCGGTTTAGNCCCCATCTCTACCTTCCCAGCCAAAGGCACACAGCTTGGGGCACACATTCATATAAAAAGTAGAGTTTATTGCCATTTCTACCTAGATTTACACAACTGTATCACCGCTTCTGACGTCAAAAGGGACGTCCCGTCACTTCTCAGAGAGCTGGCCGGGGAAGGTGGGGAGCCCAGCAGCATGGGCCAGCTCCCCCCAACCCAGCGGGCTGGAGCACAGCCCCTGTCGTGGCTCTGCCCATCAGTCCAGATCCTCCCAGTGCTGCCGCACAGCTCTGTCACGGTGGATGTCAGAGAGGGGTGAATCCATCCCCTCCTTCAGGCTGCTCACAGTGCTGGCCACCTAGTTACAGCTGCCTGCTGTTCCAGTCTTGCCTTGAATCCCCCAGCTGTACAGAGATGGGCACAGCTGGCCCAGAGCAGGGCACCCCACAGCCTCGTGGGCACTGCTCATGCATGTGTTTATACATAGATACAGCTACAGAAGATGCCCAAACTAATAAAACAAGCTTTTTTTCCTTGTAATCCCCACACTGATGTGCGTACAGCCATGCACTACACCACAACTGCCACCACCGGTGCTGCTCAGTCAGGTCTGGGTTCCAGCATGCTCCTGGGTGGCGAGTGGTACGAATCTGCATTGCTCACTAAACAACGGTGTTCCTCCAACATCAGGCTTTGCCAGAAAGAGACCCACCCCCCGCACAGCACAGCAAAGGCACGGGACTCAGCGTGCGCTCCTTCCAACCGTGGATTCCCATTAAAGTGCCAAAAGCTGCCTGGCACTGCCAGGGTGTTGCAGACGCCCAGGTTTCAGTGGAGCCTGGGACAGGCAGGCTACAGATTTACTCCTGGCNCACCCCGGGTCACAAGCACACAAAGACCTGCAGGCTCAGGGCACCTTTCCCTACCACACACCCAGCCCCCTGGGAAGGGGGTGCCTGCTCACATCTCCAAAATCCCCTCTTGCCTCAACCAGGGCGGTTTAGGGGGAACTGACATTTCCCCCCCCCCAAAGGTGGGGAGCTGCCACATTTTCCAGCTGAGAAGCGGCACCAGCCCAGCCCCCAGCAGGTCTGCAGCACAGTGTCCTCACCAGTCCCATCCCAGCAAGCCCCAGCCCCTTCTCCAGCGACCCACCTGCACACACACACCCTCCNCTTCAGGCTGCTCACAGTGCTGGCCACCTAGTTACAGCTGCCTGCTGTTCCAGTCTTGCCTTGAATCCCCCAGCTGTACAGAGATGGGCACAGCTGGCCCAGAGCAGGGCACCCCACAGCCTCGTGGGCACTGCTCATGCATGTGTTTATACATAGATACAGCTACAGAAGATGCCCAAACTAATAAAACAAGCTTTTTTTCCTTGTAATCCCCACACTGATGTGCGTACAGCCATGCACTACACCACAACTGCCACCACCGGTGCTGCTCAGTCAGGTCTGGGTTCCAGCATGCTCCTGGGTGGCGAGTGGTACGAATCTGCATTGCTCACTAAACAACGGTGTTCCTCCAACATCAGGCTTTGCCAGAAAGAGACCCACCCCCCGCACAGCACAGCAAAGGCACGGGACTCAGCGTGCGCTCCTTCCAACCGTGGATTCCCATTAAAGTGCCAAAAGCTGCCTGGCACTGCCAGGGTGTTGCAGACGCCCAGGTTTCAGTGGAGCCTGGGACAGGCAGGCTACAGATTTACTCCTGGCACACGGCGGGTTGGATGGGGAGGTGTCAGCTGCCCACATCTCCCTTGCAAAAGAGCATCCTCATGCAGGAGACAGCCACTGGCTCTGCTGGCTGGCCAGGGTTGCCCAGGGAGGGCACGGCTCAGCGCCGGGGTCTGGCAGTCCTTCGTGTGAGATGAAGGCGGAAACGATTTTGCAGGAGATTAAGTAGAAAGAGTTCTGTGGCTCTGCCCACCCCAAGGACAGAGCCACCTTACACCGCAGAGCCCCCTGAGTGCTGGGCCGGAGCAGCTGCCCCGGGGCTCTGCTCCTCCAGGCACAAGACCTCCGTGGGGAGCCGGGACTGGAACTTCTCCAGCTGCTCAGGGCTGGCGAGGGTCTTCAGGAGGTTGTTTTCACGCTCCAGCTGGGAGTTTTTCTCCAACAGTTCTTTGATTTGCTCTTTTAAGACCTCCACCTCCTCCCTCACTGCGTACATCAGGTGATTTTTCACAAGATCCTGCAGAAGACCATCGAAGAGACTGGTCACTTGACGGTTATGCCCTGGGGGTTGCACCCACCCTGCCTCACAAAGCTCTGCCCCCAGCCACTCGCCAAGTGCTACAAAGGCTTTTTTCCCCCAAAGGCCATGGCTCCCCATGCCAGGGCTCAGTGCTCACGCAGTGCAGCCACCCCCCCAGGCCAGCACCCATAGCATCCCTCGGGACTCCCATCTCCTAGGTCTCGCTGCCTCTAGAGGCACTCTCCAGCTCCACTCCCCCCCTCGGCGGTTTGGCAGGCTGCAGCTCCCTACCACCCAAGGGGCCTGGCTCGGTCACCCCCGCGTCCCCGGAGGGCCCTTCCCAGGTCCCCCCCTCGGCGGGCTCCCTGCGCACTGCGGCGCCGCCGGAGCCAATGAGCTCAGCCAGCCGCAGCAGGCAGACAAAGGAGCTGCTCTGCCCTGCAGCACGCTGGGGAGCAGAGACCCCCCCTCCGGGCAGAGCACCCACCCGGGGAGTGGGGACCCCCCCAGGCAACAGCACCCCGCCCGGGGGGGGGTGACGGGGCAAGGTGCGGGGGGAGCAGCCCTGCGGCTCACCATTGCCTGCTCGATCTTGTTGTCGATGGCCACCACGCTGGCTCCGGAGGCGCTGGAAGAGAGCGGAAAGGCAGAGCGTTAGCAGCGAGCCCCTGGCCCCCCCGGCCCCGGGGGACCCACGCACCAGGACACCTCCCCACCCCAGCCTGCAACGCACCGGGGCTTCCCCCTTCACTGGGGACCAGCGCAGCGGTCCCTCCGCCCCCCCGAGCGACGCTGCACTGGACCCCCC
>VZTV01069593.1:0-46093 GCA_013400875.1 Anhinga rufa | reverse complement strand
GGGGGGCGCCGCCCCCCCGCGGGCACGGCCGGCACTGCAGCCCCTCGGCGCTGCCCCCCGAGCGGCGCGGGGAGGGAGCTTGGGGCGCCCCTGCTGCCGGGGGGATGCTGGGGGGTGCACAGCCGGGGGGCCGCTCTGCGCTGTGTTTGCGCGGAGCGGCGTCCCCGCGTGTGCACACGCGTGTGCAAGCACGGTGGGGCGGGGGCAAGGCCCCCCCCCAAGACGCCCCTAGCGACACGGGGGGGCTGGGGCTGGCATTGCCCACCGCCGGTGATGCTCCCCTGTGCTCGGCCGCCCTAGGCTCCAGGCCTTTTCTCCGCTCTCAGACCAGGACCTGGAGGACTTTGCCCGGCACCCAGGCAGTCGCCCCGCTGCCGCTGCTGCCCACTGCCGCCGACCGCGCAGGGCTCGTCCTTCACAAGCCAGGGTGGGTACTGATGCTGACCAAGACCCTGCGAGAGTCCACGCCACGGCGCAGCAACCGAGAAAGCACTGGTGCTGGCAGGGGCGTGTGCACCCCAGAGATTCTGCAGAGGACCCCAGATCCCCTGATCCAGGGGGTGCTGACGGTGCCCAGCACCTGGCTGGTGGGTGCCACCACGGGGAGCGGCCCAAGGGCCCCTGGCTGGCGGGTGTGCTGCCACTGGTGGGGAAAGGGCCGAGGGTGAGCAGAGGGGTATTTCCCTATCAGAAAGGGAAACTGAGGCACAGTGCAGCATGGCTGCTGCTTAGAGCAAGGCCTTCCCAGCTTGATCCCCAGAAAATCACACCCCTGCCTCCCAAGGCAGGATGAGGACCTGAGCAGCAAAGGACACGGGCACCCTGCGTAGCACACAGTGCTGCCCGTGAACCACGGCCGGGCATGTGCAGGTGCCCCAAGACACGCAGGTTTGATGTGGGGATAAGAGAAAGCACCTTCTCCTCCCCAGTGGGGGGATTGCACATGGGAGGGGTGCTTCTCCCTGGATGGGGGACGTGTGGGACCTGTTCATCCCTCCATCTGCGGCAGGGATGATGCACGTCCCCCTGTGCCAGCACCAGCCTGGCCCATGCAAAGTTGTTGGGCAGGGGCTAAGCGGGGGTTGTTCCCCCCCAAGCCCCAGGGCTAGCGCATGTGCCCCCCACCCTGCCCGCACCCAGATCCTACTCACCAGTCCCTCCTCCTGAAGAGGCTCGGGGAGTATGGCGGCTGGAAGGCCATGCCAGCGCCTGCCACCCCTCTCCAGCCCCTCGGCTCCCCGGTGGCAGCCCAGCACCCCGGCAGCGATGCCAGCTCTGCCCGCAGCTGCGTCCCCCTGGCCCGCCGGGTGGCAGGGACAGCCTGGGCGCTGGCCGCATCTCGGGGCCACGGGCATGGGGTAAACACGCGGGGCAGATGACCTCAGCCACGCTCAATCATCCCTTTCAGGGGCCAGCGGGCCAGCGTGCCACCCTGAGCCACGCGAGTGCCGAGCGGGGAGCGGGCAGCTGCCCCCCTCCACAGGCGGATGAAAGGCGCTCTGTGTGCGCTTGTCCCCAGGGTGGCTGGTGGTGGGCAGGGTGGCAGCCCCCAGGACACAGGGCATAGCTCTGTCCCCTTGGCCAGGACAAGCCCAGGCCACCCACACCGGGGGTCCTGTGACTCGTTCCCATCGCAGCTCAGGAGAGGTGCCCATCTCACTGCAGAGAGGGCGGGGGGAAAAGGGGAGAGGCATTTTCTCTCCCATGGTTGGGCGCATCACCAGTTGTGCCACCTTCTGTCTCCTGCAGAGAGGTGGGGAGCGGCAGAGAGGCAGGGTGGGCAGACCCCAGCCTGCCCCTAGCCCTGGCAGCCATGCCTTGGTTTCCCCACCTCCCCATCTCCCGTGCCACAGCACACCCAGACACGGCCCAGCCCCTTCTCAAAGGAAAACCCTAAATCATTAGTGCCAGGGACCAGGGGCTCCAGGACAGACAGACTGGAGCCTGGCTCATGGCTCTTGCCCCCACGGCTCTGGGGTCCTTGGCTCTGCCCGGCCCCTTCCTGACACTGCACTCGAGTACCAAGTGCTGAGGAAAAGCCAGCGAGTTCCATGGCTGCTGGAGCAAAGCGGGGAAGTGCAGCAGCATAGCGCTTTGGGAGGAAATCGCTTCAGCTCTGTCACCTCCAATATTTTTCCCATGGAGCTGGGACTATTGCAAAAATAAACAAAAGTAAGTCGCTGACTTCCCTGCTGCCCCTCCTGGGGTCTTTCCCAGCCCTGCACAGCCCTGACCATGGCCATCACTGCTTGGGGCGCAGGCTCCCCAGCTGTGAGGCTGGGAAGGATGCTGCCCTCCTCCATGAGACCCCCAGGGGAGGGATGCTTTTTAGGGATGGAAGTGCAGAAGGCTCTGCTTTCTCTTTCCTTCCTGGCACTTAGTTAATGAGGAATCCCAGGGCAGCCTGCTCAGTGGGTGCAGGGCCGGCCTCCTCTCCCTGGCACAGCCTCAGCAGGGATGCAGGCCACCCCCCTGCAGCCCCACCTGCACATCCACTTGGAGGACATGGCTTCTGCTGCAGGCACCCTGGACGTGTCGCTGGGTGCACACAAGCACGAGCACACCTTGCAGCCCATACATTCATGCACACACGTGCAAGTCTTGCATGCACACATGCACGTGGACTCGCACATGCACACCCTACAAGCACGCCCTCCTGCATGCATGCCAACGCATCCTGCATGTGCGCTGCAGATACCTCCCCCTGCACACGCACACGTTGCCCTGACTCACAGCTGACGCAGACGCACACCCGTGCATACACACATGGTGTCGGTGGTGCGGCGTGGGGGCAGCCCAGCTGTCCCCTTGTGCAGGGGGGAGGCACCTCCAGCCCATGGGGTGGCCCCAGTGCAGCCCAGCTGGCATCTCAGAGGTGGAAGCAGAAGCTCACAGCTCTCTGCTGGACCCCTGGTTTGTGCTTGGCTCTCCCCCCGGATCTGACGGGAGCCCCCGTGAGCTATTCAAATGCCTCCCACAGCAGCAGAGTCCTGCATGGGGCTCCAGCTGCGCCCCGAGCAGTGGGGGGCCCTTTCCCAGCCCCCCGTGGCCCCAGCAGACAGCCTTGCTGGGCTGCTGGCTCCATTCCAGCAGGGCTGCTGGGATCTGCTTCCTCTCCCACCGCCTCACTCCTGCTCCTCCAGGACCAGCCAGCAGCAGAGCAGGGTGGGCAATGATCCTCCTTGCTCTTCCCAAAGAGCAGGGGGCCATGGACTTGCTGCTACCCTACGGCACCAGAGTCCGTGGTGATGGGTGCCTTGGAGTAGGCTGGGTAAGAGGGGCCAGTTGTGCGAGCTACATCCCTGGGGCAGCAGCACGGCAGCTGTTGCCTCATGTGTGCAGCTACGGGAGGTTCGTCAGGCAGGGCTCTGGCTCGTGCCTGTGGTTATTTTGGGAACAATAACAGCAGCCATGATATGGTATAATTGTGACAGTAATTGTTTCACTTTCTGGGGGACCCCCCCCGTGGCTGTCACTGAGCAGCTAGGAGACGGGTGAAACGTGGTGAAATGGCTATTTGCTGGTGTCACCCCTAGCAATGGCCCTGCAGGATACCCCAAAGCTGCTAGCAACCCCTCAGCCAGCCCACACACAGCCTGTGCCCCAGCCCAGGAGATGCCAGCCCCAATCACCAGGGTGACGTTTAGTGACCATCCCCTCCTCTGCAACAGGACGCGGAGGCATGAATGCAGCTGGGCTGCAGCTCCCACAGGACTAAGCCTGGCTGGAGCAAGGGACAACAAGGATCAGGATGATGGGACCATCTCTCGCCTCCTGGCACCCCACACCCGCACTGTGTTGTCAGTCAGGGGACATGGCCCCATCCCCACAGCCCCAGGGATGAGATGTGCTATCACACTGAGCCTTGTGCACCGAACCCATGCCAGGTACTGTGGTGCCACACACCAGATGATGCCCTTGCCCTGTCAGCTGCTGGTGGGAGCTGGAGGAACGGCCAGTGCTGCAGGAGCTGCCCTGGCTCCTCAGCCTCTCTGCTCTCCCCCAGTTCCAGGCCATTCTCGCTGCTCTGTGGCAGCATTCCTGGCTTGCTTTCTCCCAAGGACTCAGTTCAATGGGAGGAAGGCCCTTCAGAGGGTCTGAGGCGTGGGAAATGTGTATTGCCTGGCCTCGGAGACACTGGAGAGCAATATGGGAAAGGCGCAGAGCCAAAGCTGCCCAGGCTGCTCTGCAAAGCCAGATCTCCAGCTCAAAGGGTCAGAGCAGAGGGGGAGAGGAAAAGCCACTTCTTGCAAACACGCAGCTAGGAAAACTCTGCCTTTCACAGCCTGAAATCCTGCAGCTGTGGCTGTGCTGGCCAAGGGGACTGGGGATGTCAGTGCCAGGGCCAGCCGTGCCCTGCAGGAGCTGAAGGAGGGGTGGCCAGGGACATCAGTGATGTTTGGGGCTTGTGGGAACCCATGGTGAGAAGGTCTGGGTGTTGGACAGGTCTGCAGAGCCCCCAGTCTTGCCCGGCAGCCCTATCCTGGTGCTGTGGAGAGAGAGGTGATGCCAGGGGGCTGCCCACGGGCCAGCAGGCAGCTGTGACATCTGCTGTCCCACTCAGCAGTCCCACTCCCAGCGTCCCAAACTGCGCCTGACTGCCCTGCAGTGCTGGCATGGGGCTGCTGTGCCAGTCCCGAGGGCTGTGGGGCCAGAGCTGCCGGCTGCCAGAGCACACCAGTTGGCCAGTGCTTGGCTTCCTCATCTTGAAGGTGTCCTGGCCAAGCTGTTTACTGCAGACTTGGGACTACCCCCAGCTCAGCCAGTGCCTTCCAGGGCCTGTGCGGACCTGCGGCAGCCTCATGCAACCAGGATGCCTGTGACATGGGAATCTGGTTCATGCTCACCAGAAACTTGGAGGGCTCATAAATCCCTCGATGCAGGGCATGTGCTGCTCCAGAGCAGAGGGCAACCCCTCCTGGGTACATCTGTAAGGCTGCAGAGCCACTGCTGCTGGCTTTGCAAGACCTAGTCCCAGCCCCAGGGCTAGGGGACACCAGAGCAACGGGGAGACCTGTACAGGGCGGTCATGGCCTTTGCAATGCTGGGGAAGCCCAGGGAGGACTTGCAATCAGGGAAGGCTGATGGGGAACCTGTCCTCCCCTCTCTTCACCACCGACAGAGGCAGAGTGAGCTCCCGTGGGCAGCAGGGACCCGAGGAGTGCCAGGAGCTGTGGGCAGGGGACGCCGGGCAGCAGGGCACGGGCAGGGATTGCGGTGCGGGGACTCCTCCAACCTGTTGGGCTGGAGGCAGCGTGGGGTGGGAGGAGAGAGCCCTGGCAGGCTCCCATGTCCAGCTGTTGGGCTGCCTGCTTCCTCTGATAAAGGTACTTGGCTGTACTCCCAGTTCTGTGTTTTCTGGCGTGCGAGTGCACACCCCAGAGCCGGCCTGCTGAGAGCTGCAATTTTTCTTTCTCTAACTTTGTCACTGGCCCCCATTCTTCCTCCCGTGCCCCCCACCCAGTGTGCCCTGGTAGCAGCTGCCCCCCAGCAGCGGTGCGAGGAGGGAGGTCAGAGATGACCCGGCTCTGGCACAGCCCTGCTGGCGTGCGATGCTCTACATAGGAAGCCCCTGAAGCCATGGCTTCCCCAGGCATGCTGGGGTAGGAGGGGAAGAGGAAAAAGGGCTGATCTGCTTATTACCAGCCCTGGATTGTGCAGCCCATCCTCCTGCCTTGCCTGTGTTTGTCGACACCAGCCGCACACTGCTGCCTGCACAGCTCGGGCGCCAGCGGGCGCCCCGCCGGGGGCCATGCAGCAAACCTTGCCACCCCGCTGCCCCCCTGCTCACACCTGGCCCGTGCAGGGTCCCACAGCCACAGCATGCCGGGGGGAAGGCATCAGGTATGGCACAGCCCAGCAAAAAACCCTGCGGTGTTCCCATGAGCATCGTCACTGGCTGCGGTAGGGTGGGGAGCACAGCTGGCCCCTGGCCACACTCCCTGCCTCCGGCGGGTCAGGGATGCCCAGCCCCAGGGAGAATGGGTGGACTGAACCCTCAGCAGAGTTTTCATCCACAAATCTGTCTGCAGAGCAAGCATTTCACACCCACGGGCTGTGTGGGGTGGAGTCCCGTAACTGAACTCCATGTTATTACCTCCCTTGGTTAGCCATGCACTGTCCCGCAGGTCTCCTGCCAGCCCAGGCTGTGAACTTCAGGGCTGTCCTCGTTTCATAGGCCACTGTATCATCTCAGACAGTCCCAGGTGTATCATCCCCAGATCCTGGCTGCCCTTCTCCGGTCAGGTTTCGGGGAACTGGGGACAGAGCGGAGGTGGCCATGATGCTGAAGGGACCCGCTGCAGCACCAGGGCCACCCAGTGCCCTTGAACCCCAGAGCGCGCGGCAGGCAGGGGATCCCTGAGCCCCTTCCTGGCACAGAGCCGGCTTTTCCGGGGATCCCCAGCCAGAGAGAGGAACCCCAAGGCAGGGCCTCCAGCATCCACCGAAAGAAATCCCAGGCCACTTTGCAGGCAGGAGTGGGCGCTCCGAGCCACGCTGGGCGCTGGCAGCTGCTGCCCTGCGGTGTGCGGGAGTGCCCGGATCGCTAATTGGAAGGCAGCTCGTTATATAATGAGAGGACAGAGGCTGGGAAGCTGCGAGAGAGCAGCGTGTCGGCACCCTGTGCAACCAAAAGCTGCTTTTCCAGCCCAGACTAACCCACGTTCAAGGAAACCCCCGACTCCTTCACCTTCCCCTTTCAAAGGTGCCTGAGCTTCGTGCTCTCCTGCCTGGCCCGACAGGGATGCTCGGGGGGAGCCCCAGCCGCCCCTCAATGCCCCTTCCCCGCAGCCAGCTGGCTGGACCCAGCAGGGGGGTGCAAAGCCCAGCCAGACGCCACCTGATAGGGGTCGGGAGCGGGAAAGGAGCCGAACTGTGCCGGAGTGTGAGCCAGCCGCCCCGCAGGAGGTCAGGCAAGGACGCGCACTGGGGCTGCACAGTTTCAGCAGAGCCGGTTATTAATACCCTGCCTGGCCTTTGCGAAGAATCCCGGGCATTTCAAACCGGGGACACTTTGTTAAAACCCTTCCCTTGCTGACATTTCAGAACAATAACAACATGAAAGACAATAAGCTGCCGGCGAGACATGTACCTGTGGCACTGCCACGGCTCTCTGTGTGCCCAGCCTTGGCTGCCAGCCGTCACCTGGCTTGTGCCAAGCCCTGGGGACAACCTGAGACCGTCCCCTGCCTCCAAACTGCCTGGAGCAGTCCTGCTCCATGCCACGGGGGGATCACGGGGATGGTTTCACTCGAGGCCATGGGGATGTCTTGTCCTGCCCCGTGGCATCAGCCACCCCACTGCCCACCCAGGCAGGGCTGCCATCCCCAGGGGAGTCGCAGGCAGGGGCTGGCGAGGACCGGATTGCACCCTAACCCCTGGGCCATGGGGTCAGCAGGGCAAGGAGGGGCGCAGGGCTTCTGCTCTGCCATTGGAGTCACTCTGCAGCAAAAGCCCCTCAAATTTCTCTCTCTCTAAGCATACAGACAGAGGATGACGAACTCCTGTCCTGAAGCCAGTAATGTGTGGCACCTGGATAAATATAACTCGGAGCTCATCAGCAAAGCGTGGCTTCGGGACAGGTTGCAGCCTTTAACGCCTCTCCAGCCCTCACCCTGCCCCAGCCACACACCCCGGGGTATCCTCTGCCCTCTGCAAACAGGGTCTCTGTCACTTCCCAAGGGCAGGATCCCCCCGGACCCTCGCTGCCCTTGGCAGCCACCTTACGGTGCATGTACACATTCCACAGTCGCACGCCCTGTGCATTTGCAAGTTTCTGCCGATAAGTGCCCTGAACCCCTCTGTCCCACACATGTCACGGTGCTCCCCCAAACTACAGGGTCAGCTTTAACCCTCTCTGTGCTGGGAGGTGGCTGGGGAGGTGGCGTTGGGTCCCAGCACAGAGGAGCACACCAGGGGCACAGCAAGCCCACAAAGATGTTGTGCACAGCACCCGTGTCCATGCCGTGTGCCCGGTCAGAGCTGAGATGCCGGATAGGCTGTAAAAGGCTTCCCCTGGGTGCCAGCCCCAGCCCCAACTCACAGCTGAGCTTGGCAGTAGTGGCCTCAGCACCATCCATGATAGGGCCATGCGGCCCCAGGGAAGGGGGGAGCACAGTGCTGGAAGTGGGGGGGCATAATGCTGGGACCAGGGCAGACCCCTGTAGCCTGCTTCAGCTCCAACCTCTTCCACACCTAAAGTTCAAAGCTTGAAATAAATCCTGGCCAGCATTTTCCCCATGGGGCCACATTGCCCATCCCTGCCTGCCCTCGGGACACCTACACCCTGCCTGCTCAGAGCGGGGCGCATGCCTTGGCAGACAGGCAGCACTGCAGCATCCGCAGGAGGCTGAGGCAATGGGTTTCTGCGTAGCTGGCATTAGCATCATTAGACTTCAGCTCGGATGTGCCAGGCCCCCTTGGCCATAGCCATGTGGCCAGGGGCAAATGGTTTAATCCTGAGGAGGTGGAGGTACTGAGCAGGACTCTCCTGTGCTCCAGGGCGTGCTGGGACATCTCCTTGCTGGAGGGAGCTGGGTCTCGCAGAATCAGGCAGGGACGGGCATGGTGCCTGGTGCAGTGCATGCTGCCACCAGCCCAGCTGAGCTGTGCCGAGCATGGTGTGCCACGGCCGAGCCCGGTGCTGCTGGGCTTCCCCAGGCAGGAGCTCCTGCAAGCCTGGCCTGCGGGACATCACCCTGAAGCCTGCTGGGTCACGGGGCGGGTGTCTCAGGGTGGCAGGATGCCTGTGATGGAAACCAAGGCGGGCACAGCAGACTGGCTGCCTGGCACCTTCCAGGCAGTGGGAGGATTTGGACACGCCAAGGTCAGCTACTCCCTGGAGCCAAGGCTCTTGCTGCTAAAGCAAAAGCTCCCCAGCGTCTTGCCAGTCTGCAGGGCTCGGCAAACCGCGCTACAAGACACGGGTCAGGCCACGTGCAACTCTGTCCCACGAGAGCATAGCAAACAAATACCCGGCGCCCCAGTCCCGAGTGGGAAGGGTGGCTCTCACAGCCACCTCCCCGGGCAGACCTGCCCCGCAGGGCTGGGGAGGGCAGAGCGGCCGGCGGGATGGCTCTCCAGTCTCACACCCACACCTCTCTCACGCTCGCACGTGCTCCCGCGCGGCCCCTCTCCCTGTCAATGCCTCCTTGTTGCTCCAGCCCACTCGGTCAGCAGGAATGCGCTCCCCGGCCCCACCGCCCTGGGATGTCCTTTAAGCCCTGGCTCCATCTCCTCCTCCTGCATCGCTGCCACAAAGTGACACCGGATGGATGGGAACAAATGGTGCCATGCCACAAATGCCACCCTGGCACCGCTGCCTGGGCAGCTCTTGCTCGCTGGCCTGACCTTATGGTGGGAAAGGCGGTGTTGCCCGGCTTCTCCTGCCTTGATTCATCCTTCCCCCAGCCTCTCGGTGCAGCACAGCACTCCTCTGCCTCCCTGCAATTTCCCTGGCTTGCCCAGGACCTGGGGGAAGGTGGTCCCCATTCCCTTTCACAGCTCAGACCAAAGGGTGGGTCATTGCCCACCGTGTTCGGTGGAGCAGCAGGTCCCGCAGTGCCCGGAGGCGGTCCGGCTGGGCAGAGATGTCCCCTTGCTGCCTGGAGCGGGACGGGGCACAGGCTGGCCAGGCTGCCAGATCTTATCCAGGAGAGCCTGGGCAAGGAGACCTGGCACGGGCTGGTTGATGTGGGCGAGCAGTTTGGCACATATCTCCTCTCCCCACCCCAGAGCCAGGCGGGGCCCTGCTGGAATCACACGCCAGTATGCACCCGGGAGGGTGCTGCTCTCCCCCTGCAGCGCTGACCCCCTCCCACGCCGCCAGCTCCCCTCAGCCCCCCCAGCCCTAGGGGAGGTGCCACGCAGTCATGGGGCTGCTTTCCCTGGCCCACGCTTGGTCTGGCTCAAGCCTGGGTCTTGGATGAGCAACTTTGGGGTAATGCTGGCATTGTGGAGGGGTGGCAGAGACCTTTCTGCCCACAGTGCTGGTATCTGTGGGGAGGAGATGCCAGCATGGAGGTAGCTGGCCTCCCTCTACCTGGTGTTTCCGTGCAAGCTTGGCCCCTTGGCATGCCCAGGTCTCCTTGGAGAGCAGTTCATGATGCCCCATGTGAGGGCACAGAGAGAAGCCCTTTTTAAATAGGATCCCACACACTCCCTGAGCAGGAGGGTTTCCTGCAGGAGTGTCAGCCCTGTAGGCAATTGGTCCAGAGCATCCCTCACAGCATCCCTGCAGTGAGCGAAGAGCACAGAGACCCTGGCAGGGGCCACTCAGCCAGGGGGAAACCCCCCGAGACAGGCTGGAAATGCTGAATGAAGGTTGTCTGAGGCCCCCAGAACTAATCTGACCCTGACTTGCAGAGACCAGGGCTTGAACCAGCATGGGCTGAACTGTCTCCAGCAGCCCCAGAGCCAGGCCCGGATTCCAGATGCAGCTGCTTGGTCCTCCTGTGCCATGCTGGACTTCGGCCACACATGAGCGCGCACATCCACACGACCTCTCCCTCCTCCCATGCCAGTGTCGGAGCACATCAGCTAAAAAAGGGGCACAAACCTGCTCAGGTTCCCCGGTGCCAGCCGCAAGGGTGCCCTTATCAGGCCTGTTATCGGGGTGTACTCTGGCACCCACAATTCCCTGCTTTGTATGCTATAATTTCTTGGGTATCTTGGCTCATTCCCCAGGAGGAGAAAGTTCAGGCTGGAGCAAAACAACAGCAAACACAGGTGTAGGCACACCTGCCTCCAGTGCCCGGGGCTGTGCCCCCCAGCTCCCACGCACCGTGCCACCCAGGGGCGAAGGGGGATCACCCAAGCAGTCTCCAGAACAGGCTGGCAGCAGGGTGCCTGGAAGCAGGGTGTAATGGAGGGACACCAGGGCTTCTCGCCTCCCTGAGGTACAGCCTGTCATAAACAGGTATGCCCAGAGCCTCTCAGGACACAACACACAGCAGTGCATGGAGGACAGGCTTGGGCACTGCAGCGAGGGGCACAGAGTGGGAGAAACCCCGGTCCCCAGGCACCTCTGCTTGCTCCCTACCTCAGCAGGGTGGACCGATGCACTTGCCAGGAGCACTGTGGGTCCTGCCCCAGCAAGGACAAGTTTGAAAGCAGCAAGCCATGCCCACATCGCCTGCCTCTCACCCACGGGCACTGTCACTGCCTCCCCAGGCGAGCAGTCTGGATGCTTGGCTCTGACACCCAGCCCCGGCAGCCCGCACTGGGGATGGTGTCTTGCTTCCCCTCTCCAACCACGATGCCAACTGGCTGCAGCCTCCTGGAGCAAAGGGAAATCTCTTGCTCCCGTTTTCCTTCCGGCTGGGTGGGTTTGCTGCTTGTCGTGCGGCCGGGAGCCCAGGCCGGGTGCCGGGTGCCTTGGCGGGCATCCCGGCTCCTCCTTTCCCACCTGAGCGGCAGCTCAGAGTTATGTAAGTGCAGGAAGAGCGTCTCTGCTGAGGACGGCTCAGAGGGAGCAGCCTGCTCAGCGTGAGACGCTGGCTGGGGTGAGGAGGCGTGCGTGCATCGCCTGGGTGGCTTGCACGCGTGGGGCAGCCACGTGTGAGCCCACCTGCCTCCCCGCGTCAGGCGAGGGCAGTGAAGGGTGGCTCGCACACCAGTGCACAGCCCAGAAGCATGCCTACAGGTGCATGTGCATGCAGGGAGGGGAGGGGATGGCGAGGTGTCTGCAAATACGTGGGTGCTGCTGCGCGCCCCACCTGCATGCTACCCCACGCATGGCAGAGGAACGAACCCCAGAGCCGCTGCCTGCCCTGCCAGTCGCACAGATGCCTGCCACATACCTGCCGATGGGCCACATGTCCCCTCAGCCCTGGGAGGGCAGGATGGGTCCCACCTGCTGAAGCCATAGGCAGCTCTGGGTGGTACCACCCTGTGGCTCCCTGCGGCACCCTCTGGTCCAGCTCGGCTTTCCCAAGGCCAAGCTGGAGAGCCCCAGGCCTGCCAGCCCGCAGCACAGGCTGTCTCACCAGCCCTCCAGGGTGGCTGGGCACCAGGGCCAGCCCCACTGCAGAGCCGGAGGTGCCAGTGCAGGACCTGAGACAGCTCTGTCCCCTCCCCGCCCCTGGGGTCCCCCTCATCAGGGCTGGAGACCCTTGCGGGGCGGCAGCCCCACGACTCCCCATTCAGTCTCCGCTGCCCGCAATGCCAGAGCAGGGGAGCAGGGAGGGACCCCGCGCTCCTGCCTTCCCCAGCCTTGGCAGGGTAAAGCCCAGCCCTCTGGCAAGTGGATGGGACCAGCCCCGCTGCTTGGGTGCAGACAGCCCCATCGCAGAGCAGCCTGCTCTGAGCCGAGGGGGAGCAGCTCGGTCAGGGGCAGAGTCACTTTCCACAGATGGGAAACACTGCCCAGGCCAAAGCCGTTTCCACTCAATTTACTCCAGGGAGAGACAGGTAAGCTGCTGAAAGAGCAGGACCTGGCAGCAGGACTCTCGGGCTCCCCACCCAGTTTCTCACTAACTCTAAAGGTGGCTTTAGAGGCACCACAGCTGTTTCCCAAGTAATAAGCTGCCCCTCCCCATGCAGAACTAAGAGGACGATGCCCGTTTGAAGCTGGACACTGTCCATGCCCCTGCAGGCAATGTCTGTGGGCAAGATGTAGCCAGGGAGATGAACACAGAGCCCAGGGGCCAAGACACACAGCTGGAGGTGGTTGTCACTGCCCGGACAGACACAGGGCCCCAACAGAGGGCCACCGCTGGCCATCATGGGGCAGGGCCACCCAGACCTGCACCCAGGGACTGGGCTGGCACCACCCGTGGTGGGCAGACTGGGCTCCCTGCCACGCGCGGCTGACAGTGCTTCTCCCCACCCAGAAACCCCCAGCGCTGCCACCCTACCCAGCCCCAGGGTCACACGGGTCCCCCTGCCCCTGCCAGCCCGGGGGGGGCTGCAGGCCCCGTGTCTCGCCCCGGTACCACCAGCGGCCAGCTCCCGAGCACACGGCCAACCCGGGTCCGGCTCCAGGGGCACCCAGCACACGGGCAGCCCCTCGGCATCCATCGGTGACACCCACCTGTGGAAGAGCAGGAGGATGGAGAGCAGGGTCTGGTCGATGTTTCTGTTGCAGATGCCCTGGTTGAAGAGGTAGCAGGGGTCCCGCACGACGGGCTCCAGCGAGTCCTGGCGCATGATGGAGCTCAGCTTGTCGGTGTTGAGGTTCTTGCCGACCAGCTGCTCCTGCAGCTGCCGGAAGCTGCTGACGGTGGGGCTGCCCAGGTTGTTGTTCTCGCCCCCGGCCCCCTCCTCCAGCCCGCTCCGGTTGGCCAAGTCCAGGCAGCAGCTGCAGCAGTCCAGCCCCACGGGCGACCGGCACTCCTCCACGGGCGACGAGGACATCCCGGGACCCCCCCGCGCGTTGCCACGGCGGCGCAANCCCCCCGGGCACCCGCCCCCGCGCCGGTCCTGCCCCCGGCACACGCCAGGCGTGGGCCCCCGAGGTGCTCTCGGGCCCCCCTCCCAGGCAGCCCTGGGCTGGGGGTGCGCGGACCCCCGCCCTGGCGACCCTCGGAGTGGCCCGGGAGAGGGTGGCGAGGGGTGGCAGGGGGCCGCGGTGCTGTCTTCCCCGGCGGGGACCCCCTTCCCTGCCCCGGCGGGGACCCCCTGCCCCACTCCGTGCCACCCCGGAGGGAGCAGAGGGGCTCAGGGAGGCCGGAGCGTGGCCGCGGCATCAAGCCTTGAGGCTTCATCAGGGGCACGCAAAAGCCTGGGTGGCTCCGGAGCAGAGGCAGAAAAGGGGGAGAAAAGCCCCCAGAGTGGCCGAAAAGCCCCCAGTGACCCGGCAGCACCGCCGTGGCTGGGGGCTGCTTAACCCAGAGCCGAAAAAAGGCACAGGTCAGGGCAGAGCCAGGGCGGCCGAGGGCGTGGGGGGGTTCTGGTTTGCCTGCGGTGTGCTGGGGGCTCTGGGGGTATGCAAGGGGAAAAGGAAATTTCTGCAGAGGGGGATAAGTGACTTCCCTGCCACTCCTGCACGCTGGTGGGAGCATCTCCCCTGCCAGTGAGCCGCACCGGCCTCTGTGGGCTGGTGAAGAGCAGTTGGGGCACATCGTGCTGGGACGTGGGACAGAACTGGCAGAGACGTGGGGATGGCTGGGCTGTGACACCCGGGATGAGGAACAGGAGGGTGCTGAGGTCCCAGCTAAGGATCACATGCAGAAACAGGGTGAGAGACGGTAGATGGTGTGCGGGTTGGAAGCTGGGCTGGGCTGCCATCACCGTTGGTCAATGAACCCTCTGAGCCAGCTGGGAGATCCCTCACCCCCTTGGAGAGGAAAACATCTGGACAAAACAACCGGGAGCTGCTGAAGGAGGGTTGGCCGAGGATCTGAAAGAGCTGCCCGAGGGAAGGAGTGGGCAGGCTTTTAAAAGCCCACCACGGGCAGGAGGAGAGGTGAAGGTAGTGGGAGGAAGACTGTAGAGAGGAATTGCAAATGGCTTGATAGACAGAAGGACTTGCAGGAAGCAGCAATCGGACGACAGCAGTGGGTCTGAAGTGCACAGAATTGATAAGAAGAGATAAACCAGGTCAAAATCCAGCAGGGCAAAACCACCAAAACCTCCAGGACAGCAGGGATCCTGGCGGCAGAGCGGCGCTCGCATGAGCTGTTAATAGGGCAGCTAATGCTGCTGAAGAGAAGGCAGAAGTGTTCAATAAACATTTCTGTTCCCTATTTGGCAAGAAGGAGGAAGATGCATTTGCATCACATGAGGATGAAGTACTTTCCAGTCCATTAGTAACCAAGGAAGGCAGAAGACAACATCTACCATGGATAAACAGCTGTAAAAGTCGCCAAGGAGACCTTCGGACAGTGCTTTTCATTTCGTGTCAATCCCGTAGTCCCAGGGACCGGCCAGGATTCGGCCCCGCCAGCCGAGGTGGCCCCAGCAGGGGGTCCAGGCGTGGGGTGGGGGTGACTGGCAGCCCTAGGGCTGGTGCTGGAACCAGGCGAATTCCTGAAGGAGGGGCGACCCACAGGCTGCCACAGGGGTGTCCCCTCTCTCTGTGGCACCGGTGGGTGCCGAGGACTGTTTTCAAGGTGCTTCCTCACCCCTTCCAGTGGTCGCCGAGGGTCTGAGCCCCACGGGAGGGAAGGGAAGCCGACCCCTGCCGATCTGCCCCTGCGAAGGGTATGCCGGCAGCATCGGCTCAGCCTGGCAGTGGGGCTGGCGAGGGGGTCCCTGGGTGGCCCCACTGCTGGAGCGGGGGGCCCTGGGTGACCCCACTGCTGCCAGGGCCCACGGGAGCAGGAGGGCTCTGGGCTTTCTTTTCTTCCATCCCTCTGGCCGGAAAACGGCCCTGTAAGCTGGGGAGGGGCCGTGCCCGGTGCCCCGGCGGGCTGCTGGGCGCCCCCCCGCCGGAGCTGTGCCGCACGCCGGGCCCCGAGGGCGGGTGCGGGGCGGGAGCCGCGGGAGGCTGCTGCCATCTCGTGGGCACCGGGGGTTGGGNGGCCCGCGGTGCGGGTCGCCCGTCGCCCGCGGCTCCCGGCCCGCGGCCCCGCAGCAGCCCCCGGAGCTGCTCCTGGGACGGGCTGCAGCCCGCCAGCCCCGCTGCTCCCCGGCCACCAGCTCCTCGCTCCTTATCGGCAGCCAGCGCATGTCGGGGGCTGCGCGTTCTTGCTTGCAAGCCCTGCAAGCCGCGACGGGCTCCCTAAAGCCCCAGATCCTGGAGGCACGTGATGGGACAAGGCTATCAGCCGGGAGCAGGCATCCAGCCCCGCTGCTGGCGGCGGTAGCTGAAAGTAGGTTTCCTATGTTTAGCTCTGGCCTTTTTGGGTCCTGCTGTTCTTGGGACTGGGACAGTGCTGATTTCTGCCTGCAGCTCCACACACCCGCTTTCCTCAAGGGCACCCGGCTGCTCTGTGCCCCAGGCAAGACAGCCTGCACCCCGGACACAGGCAGAGGCACTTTCAGCCCTAAGTCACGGCTGGCACAGGCCAGTAGGCCAGAGGGAGTGAGGACCCATTCATGGCTGGTGCAGACTGGGAGAGCAGGGGAACGACTCAGGCCGGTGCAGCGCATGCAGAGAGGCTCCATGTCACTCTCTTGGCTCTAAATGGGATTCCCTTCTCTTGGCTGGAATGTGGGGTGCTCTGCTCCCAGCTCAGTGTAGGAACCCCAGCCCTGCCCCTGCTTCTCCTGCAGCCTCCCCTGGCTGGGAAGGAGAGCACAGGGGGAAATGTCTGGGGCCATGTAGGGACCTGGGCTCAGCTAGCTCTGTGCCAGTCGTGGGCTGAGCAGCTCACTCCTCTCTTTGCAGGGAGACCCAAGCCATGTGCTGCCTGCCTGGGAGCTGTGAGCTGCAGGCTCTGTCCAGGTTGTGCAGCCGCAGCCCATCTTTCCCGTGCACGCTTTGGGGCAACCCTCCCTGGGGGCGCCTGGGAGAGGAGGTTGCACCCTGTCCTGATCTTGGGTTGCCTCAGGAGCCACCCCCTCTCCTTGCAGATGCCTGCTGCAGCTGGGTCAGTGCCAGGCAGGGCCATGCCGCTTTCCCCATCCCTTCCCCGTTGGTGCCTTGGAGGGAGCTGGTTTCTGTAGCTGGGCCATCTGCTCCAGGGGAGCCTGCTGGTTCCCGGCCACGCTGCCAGGCAGACCCCCTGCGCCTCCGCGGGGTGCTAAGAATAACCAGAGCCGTCAGCAGCCGTGATATTTGCAGGCGCCCGCCAGTGCCACCCCCACTCCAGCCTGCTGGGCACAGGATGCATCTGCTGCCTGACGTCAGCCGCCAGCCACGCAGGGGGGGACGGGGTGGGCAGTCTTGGGGGGGCCACGTGTGGCTGGGGAGAGGGGCCCCCATCCCCCCTCCTGCCTGAGCAGGAGCATGGATGCTATGGTGGGACACGGGGGTATTGCATCCTTGTACTCAGCATGGGGACCTGGCGAGCCGCTTTTTCCAGTGTCCCACAGACTGATGCCTCCTCCCGAGCTCTGCAGGACCCCCAGGAGATCAGAGGAGCCTCCAGGGATGGGCGACCATAGCTCTGCTTTCCTGCCTGGGCCCTGCTTCACAGCTGCCAACAGAGCCGGAGTCATGTGCGGAGGGACGGGGACCCAGCTGGGCTCTGCTGCCTTGCAAGGGGTCTCCTCCATCCGGGGGGATGAGACATCCTGGAGCTGCTTGTTGTGGCACAGGGTGCTGTGCGGGGCAGCTTCCCTGAATACCTGAGCACTTTCTCCTTTGCATGGACTGACGCAGCTCTCCTCTGGGCTTCACGTCTGCCTGAACCCCAGCTCTGCAGCTGGCAGAGGAGTGGGGCTGTGGGTGTCCCCAGCTGCTGCCACCCTGTTTTGGAGACTCCCATCGAGCCCATGCTCTCCTGAAACCCAGCTGCCCTAGGGACGGGGTCAGGCAGGGATGGGGCAAGTCGAGAGGACCCTGCCCCACTGACTGCAAATATGGGAGTGATGCCCCCCCCAGCCTCTTGCTCTGCCTTCCCTTGTGCTGGGGGGGAACACAGACTATTCCCCAGAGCTCTGCCCAGGTGTCACCTCAGTGTGGCCGTCCTCATGCCTGCTCTCCTGAAGGCAGCAATCCAGATGGTGAGAAAACGGGACTTTGCAGGGAAAAAAAATAGTAATAAAAAAAAAATCCCCAATCCTTCCCCTTGCCAAGCTTCTCCAGAGCTTTTCCCACACCCAGCCTTTCCTAGCCCAGGTCATCTCCTCTGTCCCCACCCTGCAAATCCCCTATCCAGACCCCTCCTCCTCTCCTGGGTCTGGTTAGGGGACCACTTTCCCCCACACCCAGTTTGGGTGCCTATGGCGAGGCAACCATGGCACAGCCCTGCCGTTCCCAGGGCTGGGCCAGCAGAAAGCAGAACTTCTGCTCCTCCTCCTCCCCAGCACCCAGACCCTGCCCTAAAATATGTGGGTTTTGCTGGGACAGAGCGCTTCCACCGAGGGCTAACACAGCCCCAGCAGCTGCCAGCACTTGCATAAGCGGCAACAGAGCCCTTCCTCCCAGGGCGATGGTGAGTCATGCAGCGAGTCTCGGATGTTTTCCTCTTTGTGTAACACTCCAGCAAATCATTTAGAACGCCCTGACAGGCCCCGGCGAGGAGCTTCTTGGCACGTGGGTTTCCATGTGCTGTCCTTCCTCCGGCATGCGGACTCGCACAGCCCCGGGAGCGACTCCCGGGCTGAATGCCGGCAGTGGAAGGGTTCTTCCAGCGGGGCCAGAGGGTGATGGGTTTGACTTTTCAGCTCATTTGGAAGGGGCTAAAGTCAAATTGGCTTTCCCACAGGGTTGGTGTAAGCCTGGGAATGAAGTCTCTCAGTGAAGGGGTAAAACTGCAGCGCAGTGACTTCGTGCTGCATCTGCTGGGGCGAGCACCCGCTGGCATCGTTAAACTGCCCTCGGGCTCTGTGAGGTGCACAGCAAAAGGGTGGCAGGAGCTTCAGGGATGCACTGAGGTGTGGGGTCTTGAAATAATTATGGCTACCCAGGGGTGTGGGCTTGCTGCTGGCCAGCCTGGCAGAGCACAGAGCAAGCTGAGGGCGGGCAACGGGGCACAGCTCTGTGCTGCTCCTCCAGTTTGGAAATCAGGTTTTGGAGTTGGCTGACTACTGCCCATGGCCTGAAACTGGGGGAAGCCTCCGAAAACCCCAGGTGAGGTTTTGCCTGGAGGCTGAGCAGGGATGAAGCCACGCTGGCGGTTTTGGCAGTTTTCAGTGGTGGTTTTTTTTTTTTTTTTTATGTAAAATAGGCCGCACTTGCCTCTGATGAGAAAGAAGTGTTTGCGCCAGGGGTATAAAGTCCGTGGCTGCAATTAGACATACCATACCGCAGTGAAAAACACCTCCCGGGGTGCCTGCTCCTTCTCAGAGTGGCTGTGGGTGACAAGTCACCCTGCAGGGCTGCACCGCAGGCAGGTGCCCCAAGCTTCTCACTTTTTCACTCCTCTGCCTTAATTTCCAGCTGGTTTCAGCTGGGCTAGAGTTAATTTTCTTCACTGTAGCTGGTATAGTGCTGTGTTTTGGATTTAGTATGAGAATAATGTTGATAACACACTGATGTTTTAGTTGTTGCTAAGTAAGTGCTTGCACCAGTCAAGGACTTCTCCAGCTTCCCATGCTCTGCCAGGGGCACAAGAAGCCGGGAGGGGACACGGCCGGGACAGCTGATCCCAGCTGACCGAAGGGATATTCCACACCACATGGCATCATGCTCAGCATATAAAGCTGGGGGAGAAGGAGGAAGGGGGGGATGTTTGGAGTGATGGCGTTTGTCTTCCCCAGTCACCGTTATGCGTGGTGGAGCCCTGCTCTCCTGGAGGTGGCTGAGCACCTGCCTGCCCATGGGAAGCAGTGAATGAGTTCCTTGTTTTGCTGTGCTTGCACGCAGCTTTTTCTTTACCTATTAAACAGTCTTTATCTCAATCCATGAGTTTTCTCACTTTTACTCTTCTGATTCTCTCCCCCATCCCACGGGGGCGGAGTGAGTAAGTGAGCAGCTCTCTGGGGCTTGGCTGTTGACTGGGGCTAAACCACGACACCTGCAGCTCTTGCCTTGTTCCCATGTGCCTGGGGAGGTTATTCCCTCCCTCTCACCTGCTGGCATTTCCGTGCTTTAGGAGTGTTACCCCATTCCCCCTCAGCCGGCTCCAGGTGAAACAAAGCCCAGTGCAACATGCAGCAGATGGTGGCTCTTGCCTAGCTGGCAGGGGGAACAAAGAGAACATGGGGCATCGTGGGGTTTGAGGAGATGGTGGGCATGGTGGGACATGAGACACAGGTGATGCTAGACCATACCGGGATTGTCCTAGGTTAGGAGGGGACACGGGGCAGCTGAGGTGTTGCAGGGGGCGCAGAAGATGGTAGGAGCCATTCCATCTCCCCACATCAGCGTGGCAGTGGCAGGCAGTGGTCTGGAGGGGAACGCAAACGCTGCAAGCCCCAAGCTTCTTCCAGGCATGTGTGTGCCTGCACACATATACATGCTTGTGTGCACTTCCCCTCCTCATCCTCTCCTCTCTGCAGGGCTTCTCTATTCCCCAGTCATTTTTGGCAGTCACAGCAAGTACCAGGAATGTCTTATTTTTGGTGGCATTTGAAAGAATGTACAAATATTCAACAAGACATTTATGTCTTTCTCTTGGGACTTGCTAGCTGTTTCCCCATGGCAATAAACTCCAGTTTTGAGCATTTTGAATTATGAGCAATGCTTTTGGCTGTGAATCCATCTTTCCAGCCCTTTTGGAGGAAAAACCCTTCTCTAGATAGAAAGGCCTAAGTAGAAGGAGGTTTATAAAAACCTATGGGACAGCCCCATCAATGCTGTTGTTCCTCCTTGTATCTGCTGGCGGAGGATAAACCAGGCCCACAGGGACCATCCTGACTTTGTAGTTCAATGCAACATGTTGATGCAAGGGAGGAGATGGCCAAAGACTCTTCATTATACACCCTTGACTCAAAAGCACCTGCTCATTTACAGGGCAGAAAGTCCCAGCACCTGGACATGGATTGTGCAGACCCTATGTGGACAATGCAGGTATCAAGTGTGTCTGGACATCCCCTTCGGACTCTGTGGCTGATGTGAGCTTGCTGTTTGGAAATCCACCCCTTGGGAGCACCAGGAGAGCCAAGGTCTTGCAGGACCCATCTGAGGGAAGCAGACAAGTACCATGACCTTGGCTCCTAAGGACGTGCCAGGTCATGGCCTCTCTTCACAGGGAAATAATCTCAGAAAATTCTTCGGGGCTGGAGGAAGGTCATCACACCCAATGCTCCTTGGGAAGGGGGACCAGGGTGTGTGGGTGCTGCCCCAGGGGATTCCCACACGCCCACACTGCCAGCTCCTTTGCCAGCTTGGAGCAGCAGTGGTGGCATTAGCCTGACATGCTATTGCCTAGCAACTTCTGATGTTGCAGATAAATCCTGGTGATAAATGACTGGTGTCACTGCAGACCTGATGCTGATGTCCCAGTCCTCTGGCAGGGCCCTCTGGGGTGTTGCTGGAGATACAGGAGATATATTCCCCTCCAGGCTCATCTCTGGGGGCTGGATGGTCGTCTGGTGGGAACACGGGGGGCTGCAGATGTGTTATGTCTGGAGTGGCCCAAGAGCACATTTGGGCTCTCCTGCCTCATCCTGGCTGGGTACCAAGCAGGTCCTCATTCTCTTAGCCTCGTCTGGAGAGGTTTTTTGGGGGTACCACCCCACTCATGCACCTTCCCCAGCACATTTCCTCTGCCTAGCCTCCTACGCCTTTAAATCCCTGCTCTGGGCATGCAGCAGGCAGGCAGCCTTGAAGATCTCTTTGCCCTTGGTATCTGTTGCAGTGTCCCAAGGAGCAGTGCCCTGATTTGGCCCTCATCAATGGGCTCGGGCAGCTGGCGGAGGGTGAGGGACCACTGGGAAGGTCCAGCTGACCCTTCTCAGCCAGCCCAGATGCACACAGCAGCTCTGCTGGAAGAGGAGCTGCACGTGTGCCCAGGGTCCCTATGCAACCATACATGCAAAAGGGGAAGACTTGGCACAGGGTCCCTGGGGGAAGAGACAAAAGCTGTTTTGGGAGCCTTGGGCACCCTGCCCCCGGCGTGTCCTCTCCGAAGTGCCTGATGAGGATTTCTTCCACCCTGAAGCCCAGAACTAAAATGTGATCCAGCTTCTCTGTTCCTTTCAGGCATTGCAGACTTATTTCCCATCCTCTCCAACCCCCTACGCCCAGCTCAGTGCTTTGCTAGCTCAGCTCAGGCAACAGAGAATGATGCTAGCTCCTGGATATCTCCTTCCTCCACACTCCTAATGTCCCTTGTCTTCCCTGTCCCTAATCAGAAGGGAGGTGCCAGTGCTGGTGCCAAGCTGAGCAGGGCTGAGTGACTCCCACCTAACAAAGGTGCACAGTGCCAGGGTGATTGCAGCATGCACAAAGGTAGCTTAAGGTGCTCCCTGCCTGCTGTACAGAGCCAATGCCAGTGTGGGGGGCACGGCCCTTGCCTTTGGGGCCCTGAGGAGTGGGGCAAGGTGCAGGAGGCAACGGTCTCAATTTCCAAAGCTCAATGAATTTCTGTAAGGTGAATTGTAGGCGACTGCACCCAATGCCAGTCTGAGCAGATGCTGTCTCCTGCAGCAAGGCTAATCCTCCCCAGGGAGGCTCTTGTTTGCACAGCTGTGAAGTGGTAGGACATACTCGACCTTGCTGGGATTGCACATTAGAAAAGGGCTCTGCATGCCAGTGCATGCGAGGGAGGTAATCCTCCTGCACAAGGACCTGCCCAGCCTGTGGCATAGCCACGTTTTGCAGCGAGCTGACGAGCAGGCAGCTGGCAATGGCAGCATGCCCAGCTCTGGTGAAATGGGTCACTGTGGCTTGGGGCCATCATCTCTTCAGGGACAGCTGAAAGAGCCACAGCCATCGTACTGAGCCCAGGAACCTGCTGGGATCCCATGGACTCACCCCCTCTTCAGCAGTGCCAGCTCCATACAAAATCATCCAGTTGCCTTAGGATACTGCGAGAGCCCTGGGCAGCATCTGGGAAATGCTCCCCTGAACCTGACCAAGGAGGAGGACTTGTCCCATCCCTTGTTGCCTATCCCAGCCCCATGGATTGCATTTGTTAGCACAGGCTTTCTGGTTCTGTTTCTCTGCAGCCACGAAATGAGAGGAAGGAGCGTGAGTTATGGCCTGTTAAAAGTGTTTGATTTCCCAGGTGCTGATGTGGAACCCCTGTGGAGAGAGAACAGGGATGGGGACAGGGAGGAATGGCTCAGAGGCTGGGGACAGTAAATTCCCTGTGCACAGATCTGTGACCTGGCAGCAGGTCAGCTGCACGCAGGGAAAATAAGCCAGCCCTTCCTTCCTGCAGCACTGGCCTGTGGGGAGAGGGCTGGGTGGGTGAAGGATGGATGAGCTCTCGCTTCTGCCTTAGGGGGTCCTATCACTGAGGCTAACGGGGGCTTTTCAGGGCAGACATGGCAGGACGAAGGCTTTCCTGGTGCTGGGCTGTCTGGGCTGGGTGCTGTGTGCCTGGGCTGGGTGCAGACTACTTGTGCTGGGTTCACTTCAGGTCTTGCGCACCCAGCTTGGGGCATCCCAGCAGCAGAGCCTTGGGCCAAACCCGGACTCAGCCACAAGTGCCATGGAAGACCCATCCCACCATCCATCCGCCTTTGCCCCTTGGGTGGCAGAGACCCCTGCTCGTGGCTTCATGTCCCCAGATGTCATTCCCAAGCCATCCCAGCTCCCTGCCATGGCTATCCAGCTCGCCACTGTGACACAGCCAAGGGATGTTGAGAGCCAGGTCCCCTGGCCACCCCTGGCAGCCAAAGAGGCCTCTCCTCCAGCTATCTGCCTGGCTGGTGCTCCTGGAGTGCTGGCACTAGCCAGGGACCGGTGTTTGCTCCAGACAGACTCACCCCCAAGGAATCCTCCACCGCCCCCGTCCCTCGCTGGTCTCTCCTGAGAAGGCAAAAGAGCCACTGTTGTTTACAGTTGCTGGTGGAGGAGGCCTGACACAGCAGCGACACTTCGGAAAAGACGTAATTCGAGATATTAAAAAACGATCAGCCCTGCAAAGCAATTCACTTCCCTGGAAAGCCCCTGCAGTTATGGAATCGTTTCTTCCTTACCCTTGTTAATTTATGGGAGGTATTGTAACTTATCAAAAAGACAGAAACAGCACATCCATGGTTATAATTTCTAATTCTGCCTTTAATTAACACTGGTGATGGGTTGCCCAGCTGTGGCACTGCCAGGAGCTGCCACACAGTAAATCCCCACCTAAGACACTCATCTGAGTGACCATGGAGATTAGGGCTTTATTAATATGAATGAGGTTGCATTATGTTCAAATGAGTGTGGAAACTAATTTAATCATGCTCAATGCTTGTTCAATCAGTGCCAAAATTGATGGACAAAGCCTTGTTCTTGCCAAGTTTTCCCATGGTCAGAGGATGAAGATGGAGGCTGTCCAAATTGTGGGCTTTCTTGAAATACGCTAAGCCTGTTCCAGGTGCAGAGGATCAGATAGGGACCTGTGGCTTCAGCTGCCCACTCAAATGGCCCCAGGTGATGAGGGTCCGTGGGGACAGTCCTGCTCACAGACTGCCCGGGGGAAAGCAGACCTGTCACCTCTGGGCCCTTCCATGTTGGGCTGGGTGGCATGGGGCAATGCAGCTGGCAGAATGAGGCCATGGGGCCTCGCCTGGCGGCATTAGGGGGTGGTCAGGGTGGTCACAGCGGCAGCAAGGATGATCAGCCATTAGAAGTCACACAGTGAATGAATTGTACTAATTAATGACTCTGGTGGCAGGGACCTCCATGTGCTGCCTTTGGGGAGGAGGTGAACGGGGCTGCCATGTCCCTGATTTGTGCTGGGGGAGACTCCCACCTTGGAGATGCCCACAGCCATGGCTGGGACCAGGAGCTTGCTGCCACCCCCGCGGCTGTGACACCATGGTGCATGCCCTGGAAGAGGGAAAGGAAGCAGGGGGCTGGAACATGACACTCACACTGAGCGCTCTTCAGGAGGGTGCCATGGGGATGCTGCACCCCAAAACCCTGCATCCAGTTGCAGAGCTGCTGTGGGACCACCTGCAGCCCAGTGACACCCACATGGCTGACCTGCGCTCTGTCCCCCACCTGGCACGTGTTTGCAGACCCTTCTGGGAGAAGGTGCCCTGCTCCTTTGGCTGACATGTGCCTCTGCATCTCACTTAGGGCTCCCAGTTACAGGCAGTGGGATGAGCAGGGACCTTTAACACCCAGCTGGGGTTGGCAGGCACAGTTAAGGCTCCCTCTGCCTTGTACTCGCTGTTGATGGGGCAGGTTGTTCTGGATGATGGAGGCCACCCAGTGCATTAGCAGCTTGCAGGCAGATCAGGGAGAGATTTCTGGAGCGGGGCACCTCGGAGCTCTTCTGTGCCCAAGGAGGAGTGCTGTGCAGGAGAGACCTCCCTCTTCCCTGTCTCACGTGTCTGCAGCTGGGTGGCAGATGCATATTGCCAAACAGAAAAGGCTTTCGTTAAATACAGTTCAGCTCTGCCATCAATTACATGAAGCCTTGAGAGTGAGTGAAGATTTATCAGCACCAGCAGAGCCATATGCTCAGGAGCAGGTGCACGGTTCAGCAGCAGCTGGAGCAGAGCTGGCTCTCCCATTTTCTCATCGTGACGTGCTGGGCCAGGCAACGCACTTCCCCACAGCCTGCTGCTTCTGGCTCTGCAGACCTTGCAAGAACCACCCTGAGATGCCCCAGGAAACAGCCAAAACCAAAGGCTAAAACTGCTAGGGGAGGATGCTGCTGCACATCCAGCCCAGAGCACTGGGAGTGTGTCCTGGCTGCCCTTTCCTTGCTGCTGGCTCTGCCTCCTGGAGCAGAGGTGCCAGTTCTCTCCAGAGCCAGCCCCGCTGCCTGCTCTTGTTTGCTAGGCTCTGTGTGAGCCTGTGAGGCTGAGCCACACAGCTGGGGACAGGGAAGATGCTATGAGTGTGGCTGGGCGAAGTGACCTGCTCATACTATCTGCTCTCAGAGCTGCAACACACCCGCCGCCTGCACACATGCACAGTGCTCCCAGTCGCACACATGCACAGGGCTGCCAGTCACACACATGCCTGTGCACACACACATGCACATGTTCCCTCATGCACGCACGCTGGCTGCATTGGCCACTTGCACATCCACCTGTACTAGAGCATGCCCACATGCATGCCCGGACCACGCGTGCACATGGGCAGACGCTTGTGAATGCAGACACACACAAACACACCCATCTGTGTGCAAGCACTGACACACATGTGTGAACACACACACACATACATTTCTGTGCGTCTTTTCATGCTGGGGCAGCCAGGAGCCGGGCTGGCACCCAGGGCTGGGCGAGAGCAGGTCTCCATCACTGTCTGCAGCAGCCACTGGATGGCAGCAAGTCCCCAGTGCTGAGCCACCAGTGCCTTGTGGTACAGGGTGCCTGGAACCGGGGTGCCCTTTATCGACCCCAGTCACATCTTGACATGAAGGATGACTACCTGGGGAGCAAATAAAATGGCAGAGATGGAGGGCAGCCGTGAAGCCAGGTTAGCAGGGGATGGGGCAGATCCTGCTGCAAACAGCCCAAACAGTACTGAAAGCTCCCCCAGCAGTGGTGGGCGCAGCGGCAGCCTGCAGAAATGCAAGTGGTAAAGATACCGTAGAGTAAATGATGCTCCTGCTTGGCCCGTCAAGCATCCTCTTGAGCCTTTGATGCTGATTTTTGTAGAATTAATGAAAGCACACTGGCTGCAGTCCCTGTGGTGGCCACTTGTATAAACACAGTGGGGAGAACAGCCCTTAAAACTGAGTATAGTTCAGGCAGCAAATGCCTTGTCACCATAAAGATACACCTTGCACAGAAGTGTGCATTTGCACAGGTGTAAGCATGGCACCTTGACCTGAGCCCAGGCATTTCACCCCTCTCTGGCAGGTGTGGACTTTGCAAGAGAAAAGCAGGTCTCAGCCCACTGGCTGCAGAAACCCAGATGAACAGAGAGCTCCTCTGGAAATGTTTCCAGTGGATGCAGGATGTGCTGTTCCAGTTGCAGAGGGGGCAAAGCCCAGAAGACTTTGGTGTGAGAGGATGAAGTCTGCAAACATCTTTGCATCTAGTGAAATGTCCCAAAGATGGCTCTGGGTATTAGCTCCACAGTACGACATATGAGGAGGGGGGCAAGGGGGAACAGAGTACTGAGCACACACAGGCAGAGAGAGATTTAAAACCTGCAACACTGCTAATTTATCCAGACCCAGTGGAGAAAGAGGAGTTGGGAGACCACGCAGGGCAATCAGAGCCGAGGACCACAAGGACTAGGAGGATCTAGGGCAGCATGGAGTGGTTGTTCCTGCTGGGAGCCAGGGCCACTTGTTTCCATGTTTCTAGGGGCAGGAAGCCAGCCCCCAGAGGGATGGTGGGGGAGGAAATCCAGGAGGACGGAGCTGTTCGAGCCACGGGAGCCTGATGACAGCACAGCTTTGCAAAGAACCTCATGCTCCCATCCCGCTTGAGCCTGGGTAGATGCTTTGGCGGTATTCTTCTGGGGATATCTCTAAGCCTCAGACACAAATTAATGGGCTCCCATGAACTGAATGCAAGTCTGAGGGGATTAGAGAAAGCTGGGGAGAATGTCACCTTTAACAGCTCACGTGCATACCAGATGCAGGAGTGGCTGAGGGAAGGCGGGAGGGTGGGAGAACCGGTGTGGTCCAACCTGGCTATAGCTGTCAGGATTCACAAATCCCCCCAAAATGCTAATAAAGTAACTGGGGCACTGGCAGTATCAGCACATCAGTAGCAGTATGGGGACTAGGTTTTCCAGTGCAAAATAAGCCAGGTAGCAACAGGCTGTGCTGTGAACAGGCCACCCCAAACAGCTGAGAATTGCTCATCAGGAAGCTGGGGCAGAGCAAAAAAATAACCAGCATAAACAGTTTATGAATGAGATAAAATAAAAGTTTGTTATAAGTTTAATATAATTAAGGTAAATTAGCTGTTACATAATGGTGAGATGCACATTCAACAATGCCCTTTGGGCCTGACTTATGTGTGTGGCCGTTATGAGTAAGAGCTGCTGGGATCACATCTGCAGCGCAGGCGGGTGCAGGAAGGTGGGGAGCAGGGGAACATCACTTGCACCACGACCTGTTGGACTCGTGTTCCTGAGCGTGGTCTCTCTAGCTTGTCTCCCCCAGCCTCTGGCAGCCAGGCTGGGTCTGCCTGCTCCTCGGGAGAAGGAATAGTCTTCAGCACAAAGCAAGAAAGCAAGGCAGGATGCTTTCCTGTCAAAGCCTGATTATTCAGATTCAATCTCCTCTTCCCTCTCCAGAAAACAGTATGTCAAGAAACAGCAAGACTCCAGCATCAGAGCTCTCCTGGGAGAAATGTTAAAAGTGGTATCTTAAGAATCAAGTTTATGTAATATGGGAAAGCCTTGCGGTCGTTTGCACTTTGGCTGGAGTCACCAGGCAGACTTCAAAGGGGCCTCTCCCCCCCAGCCTAAATCTCTTCACCCAACGTGGGGTTTCATCTAAGGAGACAAACCCCAGGTGGCAGAGAGAGCCCCTTGGAAGTCGGAGGAGCTGGGAGGCCTTGGAGGGGCAGTTTTGGTGTTAGCAGCACATCGCGGAAGCTAGCGATCAACCCTTTCTGTCTGGGATTCAGCGTAACAAGCTCCCTTGCTTCTGTGCTGCTGTTTTCCAGGCTGGCCAGAGTCATGCAAGGATGCTTGGCTAAGGCGGTGCACCATCAAGGTGCTGTCAGCACCCAGCTGGGCAGCCTTGGGAAGCTGGGAGAGGTCCTTTCTTACCCCAAAGAGCTGGTTTCCTTGGGCACTGCTTTGGGAGGCACGTGAGCCAGTGGTGCTCAGCACAACCAGGGAAGAACAGCCTGCCTGGGCCCTGTCTGCTCCCCAGGGTAAAAATACCCCTGGCTGCCTGCTGCAGCCCTGTTTTCACTCGACATCTTGCAGGGCTTCAATGTAAACAATGAGGGACCTCAAATGAGAATAAGACACCAAAGCAGAGGAAAGACCACAGCAGCCATCCAGCAATGTGCCTGTGTCCCAGGGGCTGCCCTTGAGGGGCTCCTCTGGAGTGTGGGCTCCAAGGACAGCACAAAACAGGACTGCCTCGTAGGCGGATGGTGCTCTCCATGGGATGATGAAGCCTTCAGTCCCAGGTTGATACCAGGGCTGTGGTTATCCTGGTGTCTGGTCTGGACCTAGCACTGCTATTGCCAACAGGAGCAAGCTGAGCAAGAAGGCTCCTGCCCTCGGGGACTGCCAGGCTGCAGCAAAGGTGGCAGAGCTGGTGAGGTTCAGAGAGGGAGCCTTTGCTCTCATGCTTCAGAGCTGCTGGATTTTAAGACCTGCCTATCCACCAGTAGAAGGAAATTCTTTGGCACTCCGGTCCTTAGCACATCAGTGAGTGCTTGGTGGGGGGTACCTGGGAGAGTACCTGGGGAGAAGTGTGCCTGGCTGGGGAGCGAAGATGGTTTTTCCTGCTGTGTGCTCCTGCTGCTGTATGCTCCCAGTACTCTGTCCTGAATTCACCAGGGATCTAGTGGCCCGAGTGGTGGAGAAGGGCAGAAGTCAACCCTATAATCAGAAAGGGGTGTTGCTTGGATACACTGCTAAGCAACTGCAGGGCTCTTCAGGGATGGAAATAACCTTCTTTTCCTTCTCCAGTTCTTCCTCTTCATTAGCATCAAGCTTGAGCCGTGTGCTGGGACCATGAACATTAGCCTGCTGCAGTCTGGGACGCTACTGTGGCCACATGGAGCCCTGCCAAGGCTAAGCTGGAGAGAACCTGCTGGCAGAGAATGAGGAGAGGGACATGGTGTGTCAGCACACGTCTCGCTGGGGTGAGGGCTGCCCTTGGCCAATGTTTGTTCAGCACGGGATGCTTTGCCCATTAATTGCCAGCGCATACCCAAGGCACACCCAGCATCAGACGTCCCACCCAGGGGGACCTCGGGTGATGCCCGACGTCTTGCGCTGAGCTGAACCCAGCCCCATCCCTCTCAGCCTTGGTGATGTTAATGCAGGTTTTGGGTGTACCCTGCTCCATCTGGGACTCCTCCCCTGCTCCTCCGGGTGCCACATCCTCCGGTGCTGAGGCAGGGTCACCAGGGCCATGCAAAAGCATGGGGACAGACCCCAAATCCCCTCTGCCTCAGAGAAGTCCCTCCCTGTTAGCAGAGTGCCACCCACCTCAGGCCTCCTTCCTGCATACCTGTGTGACCCAGCTGTGGCCGGCTCTGGGTGGAGATGCCCTGTAAGGACAGGCTTAGGAGGGTGGGGGACAGTGGCAGTGGGAGGGAGGTACCAGCTCATCCACGCTCATCCCACCCAGCAGCCACCGCTGTGCGCACTGCCTGTCTGACTGCTTGGCACAGCCGGGGACGTGGTGCCAGTTTCCAGCCCTGTGCCTGCACACCATCCTCTCCGGCTCAGCTCCAGCCATTGCTTACAGTATAACTTTCAGGCTTTTAATTAAATCTCCATGAAACACCCATTTGAGATGCTTAATTTAAAGTGAGAGCTAATTAATTTTATGGGCGTTTGCCGCGTCTGTTTTATTTCTGAATTGATGCCTGGGATGTGATGGTAGGGAGCACAGTAAGCAAGGCAGCCACTGACTCTTGGAAACTGTCTAGACAGTCACGGCTCGTAAATGCATCTAGTAGCTGTGTGCGAGGCTGGTAGCTTGCTTCTCGACAGGCTCGCTGTCACTCCTCCAGCGAGATGCCCAGTTGAGCAAGTGGGAAAAGGGAAAGGTGCTGGGTTGGGCCCCTGTCCTGGCTGGGCTGTGCTCTGGTCTTGCACCAGCTCATGCAAGACCAAGCACCATGTGCCACAAACAGTCCCTGTTTCTCAGGGACCAGCTCTCCATGACATCGCCTCACCATGAGTTTGTCCCCTTTGCAAGGACCTTTTCCTCCCGCTTTGGAGCAGAGTTAGGGCCAAAGCTTTGCTTTCCAGTGCTGGCCTCCATGAGACACCCAGCTCCACTGCAAAGACCCCCACGGCCATGGAAGCTTGGTGGAGCTCTTTCAGCAGCATGCTCTCAGCGTGGGGATGCTCAGACCAGTTTACCCTGACTTTCCCATCCCTGGGGTGTTGCTAATGTTTGCCCCAGTCGGGAAAGCACCAGCGTGGGAGCCAGCCTCCACCCGCTCCCTCAGCCTGCTGAGCCCTGTTGCTGGGGGCTGCCGTGGGAGGGCAGTGGCCCAAGGCACAGCCCCTGGCCACTTGCTGCGGGGATGCTGGCAACCAAAGCATGGGACGCAGAGAGCAAAGCTCTCGCCTGGAGCAGCCCAAGACTGAAGCGTGTTGGTTGGGTTGGGGAAGAGGGAGATTTCCCTGCTGGAGCTGACACCGTCCCTGGGGCATGGCGGGGGGGTCTGTCTCTCCTGCACACCAGATCCGCTGGGAAAGGGTTACCGTCGGCTCTGGTGAGGGTCTGCAGGTGTTGGGGTCCAGCTGAGCTTCTCGGCACTGCGACCCTATCCCTGCAGAGCATCGTGCCTGACGGTGGCTGCACTGGAGGAACCCGAGATGGGCTTGTTTTCAAGGGCCTGGCAGACCTGCAGGCTCCTGCTTTACTGCTGACTGTAAAAGGCCTGGTATTAAACTGTGATTGAAAACATGAATCATCTCTCTAATTAAACAGAGTTGCTCTGTGCCAGGAAATCTCTCTCTTTGTCAGGATCTTTGTTTTTAAAGGGGCATAAATCTCAGGCAAGGCGAAATATTGGCTTCTGGACCCTTTATCACAGAGCAGCAATGATTTATACTGTGCACCCTGGCACCAGGGAGGGAATAAAATTAATAATAAATATTTATTTGTAAGCCTGAAAGTGTCTAAACACCCACAAGAGCAGCATTATCATTCCATAAACTGAGCTTGCTTTGGCTCTGATAAAATCTTGCCAAGGCCAGCCTTGTACAGCAGGAGGTAGGGGACTGGGCCACTTCGGGGGCTGGCTGGCAGCAAATAGAGGCTTTCAGAGGGGAGCATGTGCTCCCCCACCATGCCAGCTGGGTGGGATGGACAAGGAGCAAACACAGAGGCCACAGAAGGCCGGTTTGTGCACAGCAAAACATCAATAGATGCAATGCTCTGCTCTGTAGTGTGCTGGTTCCTGCTGGGACCAGTCTGGGCAAGGGGTAGGTTAATGCTTGTATCCCTTCTGAAGCACCAGGCGCTGGGCACAGCCTGCAACGAGGTGGGTTAGGTGTCTTCTGGATAGCACAGACTTCAGGATTGGGATGCAGGCACCCTGAGTCCCCATCCTGGCCAGATCTGGGTTTGCTGTGGCCATAAGCCACCTCTCTTCTTCCCCATGCCTTTGTATAACAAAGGAAGGTTGGGACTTCTGCTGTCCTTAGGGGGTTGTAGTGGAAATGCACTGGTTGCAATGAGCCTGGGCACTTGCACGTCACAGTAAATCCATGCAAATGCCGCTTGCAAATTTCTTTCCAGAGTATTGGGAGAGATGGAGGACCACGTCAGGTTGTTAACGTCCCCATGGCTGTGGCACTGTTGCTGTTCCTTGTCACATCAGCAACGAGAACTTCCTCTAGGTAAAGCTGTGCAGGGTGTGCTCCTCCTGCCCTGCCCAGCTCCTGGGAGCAACCCCATCCGTGATATTTGTGCCATTTACTCGTAATGCCTCACTGGTATTTACAGAGGGTTCCCAGAGAGTTACCTTGCATCCACTGACCCTTGGGTCAACATTGACAGAGCCTGCAAAAAAGGAGTGAGAAGTCACTGGCAAATAATGCAATGTATTCACCCAGAAAGATATTCTGAGCTGCTTTTAGCATCTGAGCAATGCAAGGAAGAAATGTGGAGCAGATCAGAGCAGTAGATACTGCAGCTGGAGACAGATGCTAATGCTCCTACAATGGGGAGGAAGAAAACCCAGCCCTGAACCTCCTGCCCCTCAGTCTCCTCTCAGAGCAGGTTTATTTGCATTCATGTCTTCAGGATAGCTCAGCAGAGCAGTGCCTCAGCAATGCACTCGGCAATCCCACTTGCAAAATGGATGCAGTAACGCCAGCAGAAAAGATCATTAAGGATGGTTTGTACCCCTGCCCCAGGATGCCAGACGAAGCGGCTTACAGCCCGGGCTGCAGAGGAGGTTTGCACTGCTGCACAGCTATTGCGGGACATGTGCCCCAGCTCAGCTTTTCCACCTGTGGATGTGGCCCCAGGGCCCCCATCAGGGTTTTCAGAGGATACTGAAATAAGGATTTCACTGCCTTACAACCTGCCCATACCAGCCTGTTCCTGGACAAAGAAGGGCTGAGGAGTCCACCAGGATGCTGGTGGTCCATCTCCATGCACTGCTGTGACTGTGTCCATCATTGCTTGAAGGTTGTGGAGTGACCAAACTACTCTCAACTCCGCACAAGTCTCGGGGCTCAGTGAAGAAGCTCCAGAGAGGGCTGGCTGAGATGCTACGCCCCCAGCTGCCTACTTCTGCAGCAAACCAGGCTGTGATCTCTTCCCCACAGCCCAGTACCCCAGCACAGCCCCACTGAGCTGGGCTGGATGTTACCTTTTGCTGGCTTCAGCCCACAAGCACTGGGAGGTATGGACAGTGGGGGTTGTCATCTTCAAAATGCCATTAAATTGGCTGCCAGAACTTTCCACTACGGCCTGCCTGGTACCCCTGAGCCACTTCAGTCCTGCTAGCGTTCACAGGGAGAGCTGGGAACCGCCACCCAATCTTCCTTGGGGCCTAGTGTACCTCTCCATCTGTATCCCAGGAGGGAGATGGGGAGGACCCTGCTCTTGTTGCTGCCCTGGGATGACTGGGCACTTTTGAGGCTAATACTGGGGTATTAGTCACCAGCCAGAACTGGGAATGGGGAGGGATTTGCACACCCCCCCCCCCCCCCCCCCCCCCCCCACGGGGTNTATAAAACTTACCGGCTCCCTGGGTGATTTTAAGCCAGTGACAGGAAGGGAACAACTTTATTGCCTTAAAAACCACCAACCCTCCACACTTCTGATGCAGACCACATGGGTGTCTGCAGAGAGCGAGTCTCGGACTGAAAACCTGTGTAGGAGAAGGCAGCAGCAGACGGGAGCCATCGCACACTCATGTGGAGAGTGGAGCGGAGCTGGAGTTGTGCCTGAGCTCCCTGCAAAGCATTTCAAAACACCTTGCTCCCTTTCAGCCAAACTTCTTTCAAACTTCAATACACAGCCAGTGCTGCAGAGCTGACAAATTGCAACCCAGTCAGATATTGTCTCTTACTTTAAACAAGGGGTTTTCAAAGAAGATGGGTTTCAAAACCCACTTGAAAAGTGAAGAATAACAGACAGGGATATCACTGACAGTGCAAAAAGGCTGGGGGAGGGTGGCAATGTTGCTGGGAAGGTTTTTTAGGTGAGCAAATGCTCTGGATTGCTTTGACTGCATTTTCAAGGCAGCTCTTGCTTATCTGAGGGGATGCTCTGGGTGAGCTGTTTCAGCCCTGAATGCCTCAATCTCTGCTCAGACTCCCAAAACAAACCGGGGGAGTTACTAGTTTTAACAAATGCTTTTGATGGTTTTAACAAATGTTTGCTGTCTGGATACCCAGCATAGCTGGTATATCAGACCGTGTCCTGGCCAGAACAAAGAGATTCAAGCAACATCACCCACGGTTTTTGTCGGCCACTACTAATGAAACAGCCACAGAGACAGTTCTGAGTGTTATATTCACACCGGAGTCACTTGCATCGCTGTGACTGGTGGCTGTGATGGAGAGGGCGGTGCGGAGCTGCGTGCGTGACACCCCGGTGTGCCGTATGTGGCCAGGGATGAATGCTGTGCATGGCTTGGGGGGTTGTGGGTGGCAGAACCAGCTAGGCTGGGCTCTGTGGTCCTGCTGTGCATTTTGGGGACCTCCGCAGCCCTGTGCTTTCCCCACCCTTCCCATCTCTGCTCTGATTCTGTCAGTCTCGGTGCTGTCTGAAGCTGGCTTTTCCAGGGTGGGCTGTCACACTGGATGTGGTTTGAAGCAGAGGCTTCTGACACACTATTAGTACGTGGAGATGGGAGGAAGTTTGCAGGAGCCATGGGAGCTGCGCAGTGATGCTGCAAGGAGCAGCTTTCGAGCAGGCAGTGGGGGCGGGAGCACTTGGGAGCAAGGAAAGGGGTCCATGTGAGCGCTCCAGCCCATCGAATCCTTGGGCACCCTGGAGCAGGAGCCAAGCACTGGGGGTGCATAGAGGCAGGGCTGGGGTGGGTGGAGGAGCCACAGCATCCAGCAAACCCCTAACACCATCCTCTCTGCAGGGCCCTGGCAGAGCCACGCTGCTGGGGTGGGAGCCCTCACCCTGCACCCTGCCATACCCCCACCTTTTGGGGCTGGCGGAGGTGGGGGGGCAGCTCTGCCCTAAGATCAGCCCCACTTGGAGGCAAAGCTTTTGCACCCTGCAGTGCTGAGAATTTTTGCTGCTGTATTTATGTGCTCCCGTCATGCACCACAGCCTCCCCCAGACCAGGAAGGCTAGCTCACAATCCTTGCCATGCAAACCAGCATGGATCTGGGAAAAGCAGGTCCATGAAAGAGTATGTATGTGGTGGTACCTCTCTTCCTGGGCTGCAGCCCACAGCAGCCAGCAAGTCCAGCATCCTCTGGCAGCCAGCGCTGCCTCGTGACTCCTCTCAGGGTAGGGGGATAAAAGAAGTACTGCAAATTCAGATTAATTGCAAGTTCAATGACTGTGAACATGAATATTTAATTAGCCACGTCTTCCATGAATATACATGATATGCAAATGCAAGAGGGAGCAAGTAGTGAGAGAGGGTGTAGGCACAAACGCAGGGGGAAGGCAGACAGCAGGAGGCAGAGCTGGAACAAGCATCGCCTGCTCCTTGGGGACCCGCCTGCCCCTGCGGTCTGGTGCACTGGGACCATGAACAAAAGGAGCTATGGGACTGCAGGAGATAACCTGGAGGTGGCAGCACGCACATTTGGGGCCATGTGTGTGCATGTTGGTGAGACATGCAGGCACATGCCTCTGGGATGTGCAAGTGTGCCTGCACTGTGCAAGATGGGCTGGTTCCTCGTGGCAAGGAGAAGCGAGGAAACATTTAGGACTTTCCTCTTGTCCCAGAATATATTTTGCAGTACCCCCTCTAGGACAGTTTCAGCCTCAGTGGCATCCCTGACCTGCAGTTGAGGACCTTGGTCAAACGGACCAAAAAGCCCCAAGGCACCAACTGAATTCAAACAACTCACATTGACAAAGGGGTCATCACCCCTTTGGTCAAACCACCCCCTGCCAGCACCAGCCCTCAAGACTCCCCACACACTTTGGGCAGTTCCTGCTTCTTCAGGGCTGCCCAGGCATCTGATGGCAATTTGGAGGTCAGCCATCGTAGGGGTTAAAGGAGAAGGGTGCAGGTAGAGCAGGCTGCAGGCACAGGAGCTCTTAGTCCAAACACATCCTCTGAATTGACCTTAAGTAATCAGATCTGGGCTTCTGCATCTCTTAAGTGAGACCAGGAATGCCCTTGTAGGACTATATCTGCCAGGCTTCAGGCCCAGGAGAGTCCATCTCACTCTCAGTCAAGCCACCCTATGTGAGTCCACCATTCGGTCAGAAAAACTGCTGTTGATGTGTTGAAGACAGAATTAAAACATGAGAGCGGTAACGGTGCAAATACCCGTACTGCGGGGTCAATGCAAAACTCCTTGTGACCTCCAAGCTACTGAGGTGTCTGCACCAGCATAGGTTTTGTTCGAAACCTTCAGAGCTGTGAAAGATGCTGGAGCTGGGGGGACAGTCCGCCTGCCCGGTACGGCGGGGCTCCCTGCCTCCCCTGCGCAGCACTGCACGCCTCCTCCAGCAAACCGAGGCTGCGGCAGGGACAGATGTGGAGCGAGGGCTTGCAGGGAGAATCTTGTCTCTAATTATTGTTGGGATTGTTATCGTGATTAGTGTTAGTGGGGCCTGGCTGCCAGAGGCAGTTACTGGGGTGTTATATATCTGTCAGCACAGCTCTCTTTATGACTTGTAATTACAGCATGAAATAGCTTTTTTTTTTTATTTTATTTTGGCGTTAGGAAAAGCCATTATGATGTGAGGATAAGACTGCTACTCTACTTAATTTTCACATAAAGAACACTGTCAGCGGCAATCGGTGGCTTCTGGGGCATGAGGGCATGGGAGGGACAAGGGAGCCACCTGTCAGCTGGGCTCCCACCTCCCCCTGAGACCCCATCACGGCCCACGTGGGACCCCTGGTGAGGTGCCCCCATGCAGGCCAGGTCTCCACCTCCGTGGCATGGGTGCTGCAGCTTTTCCTAAGCTTCTGTGAGAGTAGATCAAGATGAACGGCATATCTTGCCTCAAATTGTCTGTAAGGATTATTTTAGTCCAAAACATCATTTCACATCAAAATATATGAAATATGTACTCTAGATTCCTCCCAAGGAAGAAATAAATGTCTCACCTTGGACCCTGCCCTGGTAGAAGATCACCAGCCTAGGCTTTGGTGTAAATGCGGTGGTGAAGAGTCAGTGTCACCCCCAGGTCCTCTGCAGATGAGGGCTTGTGCAACGTCTGCCCACTAGCCCTCCTACTGCAGGAGGTGATGAGCATCTGCTCTCCATCTGCCTTGTCCATCACCCCAATGTCTTGCAAGCCTTGATCTGGTTGTCCATCAATCTTCTCTCCAACTGATGGAGCCAAGGCCTCCTCCTCTGGATCTTCCCTACCTTCCTCCGGAGACGAGTGTCCAGAACTGTGCACAGCTCTCCAGGTCCACAGGCTAAGTGACACCCTCCGTCTTGCTCCCAGCACCCTCTCAGGTGATATCAGAGCCTGAGACAGTGTTTTTCTGGCTGCTGCTGAACACTGATTCTAGAGATGTCAGAGATGGCTCCAGGGTCCTTCCTGATGTGTAACCACCAGCTCTGAATTCAGCATCATATAGACCTGACTTAGATTGTTTTTCTCTGGGTACATTTAGGGATGCCAGCCAGGGCATCTGGTCTAATATGCCCCACACAGTTAATTCAGCTTGATTGAACATCTCTGACTGATGTGCTACAGAAAACCACAAGTCTCCTCAGCACTTTTGACAGTAAAGACCAACACAAAGAAATCATTGACCTCTGCTCTGGTCTCAGCGCCCCCAAGCACCTGTTACCCCTTAGCCATCAAGCTGGTCCCACCAGTTTCAACACCTCTTGCTTTTGGTGGATTTCCTCTCTTTGATGCTGTTTCTTTCATTTTTTTGACAACTTGTCTCATTTTTATAGTTTCCTTTCCTAAAATTGAGTATGTGTACACTGGATTTCTTTGGTCTGCACTCTCCCTCTGCAGCATTAAACCTAATTGTACTGGGGTCCCTGTTACAGAGCGGTTCACCCACTGACACAGCTTGAACCAGGTCCTGTGCTGCACCCCACACTAAGTTCAGAACAGCATCATTTCTTGGGTGTTTTGGAGAATTTTGTTCAGGGATCATGATTTGTGTTCAAGAATGTTATCTCTGCATCTGTCCCCACCTGTCTATCCTGACAAGACAGCAGTCAGATCTATACAGGGTAGCTGAAGTCTCCTGCTGTCATCTTCCACTTGAGATCTGCAGTTTCTCTAATCCTAGGTAACTTTTCCAGTCGGCCCTATCATTGGTACAGTCTGGGATTTCCCCCTGCAGGGATTTATTTGCCTTGCTTATTTGTTGTGATGCCATGTCTCCCTCCAGGCTTTCCAGAGGCACACTGAGCTCTGGATGCATCCATCCCTAAATCAGATCAGTCTGGACCAAGTGTCCTTCTTGCTGCCTTCCCATGACCTCTAGTTTAAATCCCCCCTCCCCTGGACTCCTCTGGTGCCAGCTAAGCTTTCCTGTCTACCAAAAGACTCCCCAGAATCTAAGTTGCTAAATCCCTCCTCTCTGTTCTGTCTTCTCTCAAGCATGGGCTATATTTCAGGGAATGCTACCAGCTTTGCCACCTGCTTCTCATTCTTGAAAAACCTCCGTGACCCATCAAAGTCTGCCCTGAGCTTAGCGTAAGAGGGAAGACAGAGGAGAACAGTTGTCCCAGATGGCCCAGCCTGAATCTTTCCTTGCCTGCTCTGCACCCAGTTTGTCCAGCCATGGTCCAGTCAGGGCACCCCCTGCCACAGTGTCCCAGAGCCTTGGGCAAGGAGCAGCACAGAAATGTCATTTTAAGGTCTCTCACCTGGGAACAGCTCCCGGAGCCACATGCAGGTACCGCCCAGCACCTTCTTCTGATCTGCAGGCAGCTCAGCATCCCTGCCGTGCCAGCATCTCTGCTGTGCCAGCATCCTTGCCCCCTGGCCCTCACCCCAGAGCAGGGCTCCCGGGCGCCCAGGTCCTGTGGGACCAAACTGCACACCTGAGCCCATGCACTGTTAACTACAGTGCAGCGTCTGCATGCGCCAGCGGATCCATTGCTGTCTAGCGGGTTTGGTTTGACTCAGGGTAAAGAGGTGTCTCTTATTTATTCACATTACCAGCTTAATTTGGTAGCTTTCTAGACACAACTTGCCTGAATGTTGCTAATAAGGAGCTCTGGATTATAAAAGGCTCAGGGACTTTCTTATCCAAGCTGTGATCTGTTCCACATCTTGCTTTCTCTAGTGGCTCTAGCCACACTGTGGAGTTACCTGCCGGGAGCCCAGATGCATGGCCCATTTCCTCTCTGCGATTAACATGCGGTTTTGATTAATATTGGCTGAATCTATTTCCCTAAAGCCACATTCTCTCTAGAGTTCAGAGTGGAACAGAACTTCCTCCACTCCAGAGGAGATGTGGCAGAGATGCAAGTTCATGTTGTGCTTTCTTCTTGCTTCCTAAGACAAGCAGAAGTCCAGGCTGTCCCTCGATTAGGCATCACCAGCCTGCCACAGCCTTCTTTGCAGAGGAACATGTTTGGGCAGCACTTTGCTTCCTGCAGTCTGTCTGAGTTTCCTGGTGCTCTCTCCTCTACAGTACGGGCTGGCTGAAATGGGAGCAGAGGCTGCCCAGTGGATGCAGTGGATGGAGAGTTTAGGGAACTGGGGTTAGACCTTAGCCTTAAGGATGGGTGTTTCACCTCTGGAAATGCCAGACATAGTCTACTCCAGAAAGAAAATTCATGGCTCCTCAACTGTTATAATAGGAAAAGTTACCTACAATCAATTCTGTCCGTTCTCTGGTTGCGGACAGCCATCTCGTCCACCATCTCTGACAAAGCTGAGAGGAAGTCTGTCCTCAGATGTGTGCAATTTGTGCTCATGGTGCAATGAACACAACTGGCTCTTCCTATGCTGGTGAGAACAAGGGCAAGGACTATCACAAGTTGGGACAATTCTCAAGGCCAGTTTTGTCCTTCCAGAGGCCCCACAGCCCCACAGAGAGCAGCTGTGATGTTTGCTTTGTTCCTGCCAGAGCTTTTCTCCTGCAGTGAAGACGAAAATTGACCATATTTGTCAACCCTCCCCTGCATTTCAGTTGAACATCTTGCAGAAGAGGAAGAACTCCACCATGGAGTTCCCTCCATCCATGAAAATGGCCCCAAGTTTAGTCTCCTCTTCTCATTGCCTGTTATATCCAGAAAGATAATTTCTCTCTCCCCAGCTGTGTGATATTTTGCTTTGGCCTGCACTTGTGTGCCCAAGCAGGAGATGAGCACGCTGAGAAGGACTTGCACTGAAGTCTCCAAGCTCCTGGAAGCATGCATCCTACTCTCAGCTTCTTACAAGAAATGATTGGCAGGAAAAATGAAAGCCACCAATATGCCCAAAGAGCTGGCCTTTCCCAGAATCACTGCCTTGAACCATCTGCAGCGGGAGCAGATTTTGCATTTCTGCACTTGCACGTGTCCTCCCTCTCACACACGCCAGGACAGAAGGGACTGGAGCAGGGTGCAGGGCTGATCTCAGGCAGGGCTGATGACTTGTTAATTGCATATAAATAATTTCTATCCAGGTTGTCATTTAAACCTGGGACCTTTCCAGCAAAGGCTCCAGCTTAGTTTGCCACAGTACAGCAAAAGCAAGGGTGAGACTGAAGCTGAAGGGCAGCGGGAGAATGACTGCTCTTGTGCAAAGTTGGAGGCAAGCTTGGCCCAGACGACGCCTTGTGCAGCACAGGAGGAAGTGAGGGATCTCCTGCAGAGACAGGGGCAGCCCTGGGGAGATGCCAGGGGAACTTCTTCCATGGAGACGTACGGAGAAGGTACAGACTGTTTCCAGCACAGAGAGGACAGAGAGGAGGGAGATGGCAGTGATAAGAAAAAAAGAGTTTCTAGACAGGGAGAGCCAGAGACCTGGGCTGGCTGGGTGCAGGGAAATGGAAAGTTAGGAGAATAAAAGCCAAGGAGCCTGCTGGGGAGGGGGCATGCTCCTGCGCACAGGGGGTATGTGGCAGAAGGGGGCCAGCACAGGGGGGTTGTGAGGCTCTGAACGACTGCACACGGTGGTGCCTGGAGGTGGGTCCCCTCTCCTGCCTGTACATGCCAGGAGGTGGAAGCCCAGAGCCAGCAGTTTTATCTCCTTCTTCCCCTTTTGCTGCCTGTACAGTGCCGGCTGTGGTCCTGGCAGCAGCCATGCGATGTTTTATTTAGGCCTCGTTACAGAGGTGAGCTGATGCCAGCAAGCCCTCCAGCCCACTGTTCCCTGGCAGTCATGGGCACATCAAGCTGGAGATGCTGCTGGAAAGCCATGTTAAAAAATGCAGACTCTGGCGTGAAGCGGGGCAGAAAGGCGAGCTGGCTCAATGCAATTACTGCTGACAGCTCCTCCGAGTGAGAGCATGAGAGAGTCGACAAAGACTTTGAAGTCCTGGACAGTTTGTGATGGAAAAATCCCAGGCTCAGAAGCTTCTAGGTATGTTTAGCTTTAGGTATTATAGTGCTGGGCTTATGGGCTCAGAAACTCTGAACAGGCAATCCAAAGGTCTCCGTTCTCCAAAGAGAAGGAAGAGTTACCTCCCATTAATCTGTCCAGATATAGTCCAACTAGATTCAGAAAAGGTCTTGGTTCCCCTGGCAGGGCTTGAGGCAGAGAGCTGCTCTCTTGTTCCTCCCTGAAAGTGGTTCAGAGAAACAGCATTTAATAACCAGCGAGGATTAAAGTACCTTTGGGGGAACACCCCCATCATAAATTAAAAGCAGCTGATTCAGGATGGTTAAAGGCCAGATTTTCCTCCTGCTGATGATCACTGGGCAAGGTGAGCACTGAGGATGGTGATTGCCATATGAGCAATGTTTGCGTTGACTGGATGGCTGCATCTTAGCAAGCCAAGGTGCCAATTAGGGGACAGCTGGGAACATGGCAGCTAATGCCTGCCCCAAACTGGCCCGTACCTCCAGGCCATGAACCCAGCTAGACACTCCAGGTCCCTACTGCAGGCATCTCTGCGCCTCTCAGCTTTCCCCTCCCTGAAAAGGCTTTGTCCTTGTTATTTCTCATCCAGCCAAAGTCCAGAAATCTTGTGGAAGTGCCCCGTTTTTGTGAAATTTCTGGTTTAAAAGGACTCACATGGATTCTTCCCTTCTGTGGGGCATTGGAGAGACCAAGTCTGGGCAGTGGGTCCAGTTTGGGGTTCCTCAGTCCCACAAAGTCTAGTTATTCTCTCCCGTTCTTGCCCATGTGAGAGGGTCACCCTGCCTCACAGTCACAGAAAAGTGTGTCCACAGCTGGTGGTGCCCCAGCAGCTCTCTGGAAAGGGCATGGTCCTGAGTCCCCTGGTATTTGCTCTGTGCAGAGCTCAGTCACAGGAGAGTCATCAAGAGCTATAAAATTAACCCAGCTGCTGTATGTTTTAAAGTCGGAAGTGGGTAGCTGGCTGTTCCTGGAGAAATGAGCAACCTCCTGCAGCGAGAGATAGCATTGACTGTCACCTAATCCCTCCTTGGACAGGGATTTATCATCCACAAGCACTAAGCATGTCTCTGCCTGGTGATGAAGCCCACATGAAGAGCAGAGAAGAGCACACTGGAAAGCAGGAGCCTATAACTCAGAGCTATTACTGAGCTGGTGTGCTTGTGATTGCAGTCAGCCCTGGGTGTGCTGCTGGCTGGCAGGGGCAGTGGCAGGGGCTCCAGCCTTGCTGTCCCAGCCCCATACTGACTTTTTGCTCCTGTTTTGGTCTTGCAGCCAAGCATGTGGTGAGGACATGGAGAGTAGATGTGCCGATGTGTTCCCAGGATTGAAGGAAATCTTCTGTATCTTGGCACAAGTCTGGATTTCACATCCACTGCTGCAATAAAAGGCAGAGAGATGCTAAGAGCTGGTGCATGTGCCCCAGCACTTCCCAGAGCAAAGCTCTCCTGGGAGCCCAGAGGCAGGGCATGGCCTGTTTGGTGCATGGGTTTTAAAAGCCTCAAAGCAGCTATGGGGCAGGGAGCCAGTCTGGCCCACTGTTGTGTGCGTGGCACAGCCCTACCCCAGTGCGCACTCACCAGAATAACCCAACACCTGACAGTGACTTACCCCCACCCAGGCAGTTCCCAGCACTTGTGCTCCTTCTTTCTGGTATCGCAAGGGGTGGCTGGGGCCTCAGAAGGCACTCCCTGCCTGCTGACCACACCTGGACTCATAGAATGTAGCTGTCATCCCTGGAGGAATTGCAGGCTGCATCTCTGATATCCCACAACAGGCCAGCGTTAGCATCACCAGTAACGCGTGCTGCCAGAGCACCTCACTGGAGCAATGGGAGGGGGCTTTTGGACGCAAAAGTTGTGAACAGACAAGCCCTTACCTGCACGCTCGCACAAGCCATGTGGCCATGGGCGACACGCAGCACCTGTGATAGGGACATGCTCAAAATGCATGGCTCCAGCACGCACGGGCATCTGCACATCTGGTACCCACAGCTCCCTGACAGAAATGGTCACACGTCTATACATGAGCATTTGGTCAGAGGTTCCTCCTGTGTTCATGTAGCAAGACCTACCCGCAGTCCTGTGTGCTTATATACAGCAATATGTGGACCCAGAAAAGACAGACCCTGGGAAGGCGTAGCCTCTCTGGGGGCCAAAAGGGTGAAAGCCAAATTTGTCTGGGGTCCTGCTCCGCTGCTCTGCTGCGAGTGAGGTTGCAGCAGTGTGGGCTGCAGTGGAGACTGAGCGAATATCCCTCAGGGCAGAAGACCAAACCCCTTGCTCATTATTAGCTGATTGCACAAGAACCACAGCATGGCTGGAGTTTATAAATTTGCAAAGCACCAATTATATACTACAGCTGAGCTCCAAGAAATGACCTTGTCAATATACAGTCAACATGGATGAAAACTATTGGCAAGATCTGAACAGTATGAACAAGGACAGGCCCTTTTATAGGAAGCAGAAAGTGTGAATTATTAATTTTAAGTCTGCCCTACTTTCTTTGCATGAGGTGGGGAGTTTTACCAAGCCAGTGGGAGAATTCATTGCCTCTGAGTATCACTGGTTTAATGGCTCAGAGTGACTCAAGAGTCTCTCCCGGCTCGCTGGGAGCGGGTCGTGCAGGCTGCAGGTTATCCTCGGCGTGGGGCAGTTGGGTGCCGTCACTTGGGACTGGCAGCATGATTGCCTGAAGGGTCCCATCCCTCCTGCCTCACCTCTGCCTGGCCCCTGCAGATGTCTGTAGCCCAGGGCTATATGGGGCCATGCTCTGCAGTGACCGTACAGGGATCCCAAAGAAGAAGCTCTGCCACGGATGCTTCTTAGATGAGACCAGCTCTGCCTGGTGGGATCTGAAGAGCACATAGCAGTGTGCTCTACTAGCTGTGGTCTAGCAGGGATCCTGTCCTTGTGCATCCCAGCCCACCCCAGGAGGACAGCGAGTGATGGGAACCTTCCCAGGGCATGAATGTAAGGGGCTGGAGCGGGGAGTACACAGCATTAGGTCCATTGGGCCCAGCAGCATTACAGGACAGCACAAGGAAGGCTGCCTCGTGCATTTATTTATAAGCCATCAATTTTCAGTTATTTGGCCTCTTGAATATGTTTATCACATTTGAAGTAATTCTCGGGGGGTGGGGAGGGGGCTTGTCTGCAGGCACTCTGATGGCTTGTTGCTTTCCCCTCCCCAGTCCCTGTTTGAAAGGGATTAGTTTAAAACATCAAAAGCACTTGCTTTAAGTTAACGTTTGATGTTCCCTTAGGCCAGCTTTATTTGAGCTTACAAAGGAGGAAACATGCGTATAGCATTAGCCCGTCGCAGTCTGCGCCCTCCTGCCTTGCGGTCCCGCTGGAAAGCATGTTCGCTCAACAGGATCGGTTTCAGCTCCATCTATTCCAGGACTGACAGAGCGATGTGATGGCTGCAGTGAATCTCACGGCTTCTTGGCAGGCTGCTAGCCCTGCCGTGGCAAAGGGTCTGGCCATGCAACCAGCCCATGGGTCTGGCATGCTTGCAGCTTCTGTGGGTTTCCTGCAGACCCCACCGTGGTCATTCATGCCATCCCTCAACCCCTATGCCCTGCTTAGGACCTCTGGGGGAGGTCTCTAATGGATCACTGTCAAATGGGCTTTTGGATTAGGTTTCAATTTCTCTGTTGCCTTTGCCAATACGCAGTAGGCAGTGCCGGTGTCGAATGCATTTCCTGGATTCTTTTAAATATTTTGTTCCCCTGTGCTACACAGATCTTAACGGTAATCCTCCTTTCTGAAAAATGCGTTTAATATTTCTGAACTCGCCGTTCCCCGAGTATTTGGCCTCTGGGATCCCTTTTTCTCCTGATACATGTCACGCACATCATTTCTAGAGAACAACAGGCTTTGAGAAGGAAGTAAATGACATTCTTACAGTTCCTCAAATAACAGAAGTTGCTCCATAAATGATGGGATTATATGTACTCCTTCAAGGTTGAAAGCCAAACGTGAGACGCTGTCACCGAGGGACAGGCATAAAGGGGAAAAGACATTTATCCGTAGAGCAAATGCCCAGCTTCGGTTTTGAAGTAATGGTTCACAGGGTGGTTGAGGTTGAGGTTGGAAGGGACCTCAGGAGGTCACCTCGTCCAGCCCCTTGCCCAAGCAGGGTCACCCCAAGCTGGTTGCCCAGGACGATTTGTTTGCATTTCTTGTCAAATGGGGAAGTTTGGCTCAGAGATAGCTCACCTCCGTCCATAGAGCCACTTTCTGAGAGGGTTTAATTTCCAGTCTCTGGACCTTGCTGTGCCTGTAATCCCCAGGCCTGGTCTCACTGTCTCACCCCAGCTCCAACTCTCCATCAGGCCTGTGTGAGCATCCCAGCGTGCTAACCTGCTGGCATGGCAGCTGCTATGCTTTCGGCAGGATTTCTGTGCTGAAAGGGCTCAGGAAAGGCACAGCAAGCCCAGGGACAGGGCAAGGGCAGGGGCATGGCTGTGGCAGCTCCATCCAGTCAGCCCCATGCAGCTACACAAGGTCTAAGCCTTGTAAAGCCCCAAATGCTGCAATGCTTGACTGCCAAAATGTAGTGCTGCCTTCCCCCTAATCCCATGGAACTGCTTCTGTGTCCTTGTAAGGAACAAATGCCAGGAGATACTGGCATTAAAACTTGCCTTTCTGCTTTGCCTAGTTAGATTTAACCCAAATCCTCCCTGAGACTGGTTTGTGACACAACTGCACATCCATTTTACAACAGTGGGGGGAACAGGGGGAGCTGGGGAA
>VZTV01069586.1:21099-37827 GCA_013400875.1 Anhinga rufa | reverse complement strand
AGCTGAAACCAGGACACATCTCTACCAACACTTCGTTTTTTATTGCGGTTCTTAGTCTGAGAACGTATGTGCAACCATCGTTATTTATAATGCTTAAAGACCTATGTGGCATGGCAAGAACAGAGAAGGAACATTGCCTGTGTCTCTGCTGTCTTTGCAGGAGCGTGCCCCGGGAAGCAGGCGAATCTCGGCATGGTTCTCACCGGTCTTTGGCCCCTGGTACACCCACACTGCCCTCAGCACTAGTCCCTTATGTCACCTGCCAGCCGACCCCACACTGCTTGGCTTCACGCGATTCCCAGCGTGCTGATTTATCTTCCATGTCACTCAGGCGGGATGAGCAGTCCATCTGCTCTCTAAGCGGGAAAGCTGCAGTTTGCTCGCCGAGTGTGAACTTGGACCGGAGAGATGTAAGACACGTTTGGATTTCTGTTGGGCTTGGACCCACGTTTATGATACAGGCTAGACCTCTCAACTGAATTACATTCTGAACTGGTGGTGTGGTTTAGCCCCAGTCAGCAACTGAGCCCCACCCAGCCGCTCGCTCACTCCCCCCACCCCGGCGGGATGAGGGAGAAGTAAGAAAACTTGTGGGTTGAGATAAGAACAGTTTAATAATTAAAATAAACCAGTAATAGTAATAATAATATAATTAAAAGGAAAATATGAATGAGAGAGAGAGAGACGAAACTTGGGGAGGGGGAGAAAACCAACCAAACATGAAGTGATGCAACCACTCACTGCCCGCTGAGCGACGCCGCCAGTCCCTGAGCTGCAATTGCTGCTTTCCCCGGCCAACTCCCCCCAGTTAATATACTGGGCATGACATCATATGGTGTGGAATGTCCCTCTGGCCCGTTGGGGGCAGCTGTCTTCGCTGTGTCCCCTCCCAGCTTCCTGTGCACCCGGCAGAGCATGGGGAGCTGGAAAGTCCTTGACTAGTGTAAGCGCTACTGAGCAACAACTAAAACATCAGTGTGTTATCAACATTATTCTCATCCTAAAACCAAACCAGAGCGCTCTACCAGCTACAGTGAAGAGAATTAATTCTATCCCAGCCAAAACCATGAAAACTGGTAATATCTGTTGGTGTTAGGGAGGGTTCACTGTTTACATCAAAAGGCAGCCTGGCCTGTGTTTCAGTTCAGGTGCTGTACTAGCCACCTACAGCTGTGACTGGAGGGACAGAAGTGAACACCTCTCAAACTAACGCTTCATCTCATCAAGCCTGCGCTTAGGATATACCGCATCAAGATGCTGAGCACTCAGCATGGCCACTGACACGATTTGGCAGCGATACTACCAAGACAGAGTCAAAAGAACAGAGCATTAACATTCCCTTTTAAAGTATCCTATTCCCTGTAACATTGCAATCTTTCCTATTGGATCTCAAAGGAATACAAGAATTCATATTGCAAAAATGATGAGATTTTCAGCAGCAATTATTTCTCAGTGTGCTTTGCCCTTTGTTTTTTTTTTAGCTATGAAGCTTATGAAACCCATTTTTGTCAATAAAACAGCCTTTTTAAAAAATTAAGCAGAACAGAAAGCATATGTACAGAATTATATTGAGCTAACTGCAACATCTCATGGAAATAAATCTGTCTGTCTTCAAGTCCTGTTTACAGTCTGCCCCTACTGTATCGAGGGGCTTCCTAGCTGAATCAGCCCTGTGAGATTTGAGTCTTGCCGTGGAACAAGGGAATGAATTTTATGATACCTCAGAATTTCTTCTTGAGCTTCTTTCTTCCTTCCTGGGCTTCCCAAGTCTCCACAGCGCACTCAGCTCTGCAGGGCTCTGTGCGTACTGGTGCACATATATGTCTTTTGCTGTCACCTGCCTCAACAAGTCATTGATAGAGCTGTAATCCCTGACAGAGTGAGGTTTCAGAATAACGACGGCTTTATAAAATCAAAACCCTGGCTTTGAATTGGCAATTGTAGACTGGAAGTCCATAAAAGTTTTGGAGCACTTTGTGGTGGTGGCCTATCCCTACGGCAGCCCACTGGGCTAAACATATGAATTCACCTAAGCCCTGAAGAGCTTGACTTTGACTTCACAAAATTATGCATTCTGTGAACTGAAAAGACAGCAGTTAATAGAAGTTTGTTGGTCCTAAAATAATTTTTAAAACTGGTTTTGGACTGTTCCTTTCAAATTGTGTTTGTGCTATAGGTTTGACTTACCTTCTGTGGTGTGTAGCATTTCAATATATTTTCCGTGGCGTATGGCACTTCCAGTTCTGCTTGCAGATCATTTTTAAGGTACGTGAGCTAATGTTTTTTTTCACTGTGTCACTCAAAATACAAACCATTTATGCACAGGCATGTACCCCGACAGTGAGCGGCTCAGAAGATCCTGCAGGTATCTGAACAAATACAAGCCTGTCTATTAGTCTTAAGTTCAAACAGTTGCCTGTTCAACCTTTGAGGCTTGTTACTTTGAAAACCTACTCTAGTCATTACAAAGGATATAACTCAAAATACCTGGTTTGATATGAAATGTTTATAAGACTATGTACAATAGGTGCCAGATGACTGTTCTTTCCAGTATCATGAAGTACATCAATATTTTATAAGATTACATGTACTCAGCTGCTATACCACCTGCTGGTTTTGCTTTTGTTTATCTTCCCCAAAATGAAAGTCATGGGTGACTGTGTTTCAGGTGTTACTTTCCATCCGTCACTTGCTTGATTGTGTCGTAGACGTTTCCAGGAGCTTAGCATCAGCCGGTTCTGCAGAGCAGATGAGTTAGGCACAGGTTTGCCTGTACACACGTGGCAGCATCAGCCCACCATCTTTTGTTGAAACACTGCATTATATTGTGGAAGGGATGTGTTAAAAGCCAGGGTGGGAGTGGGACTCCAAGCAGAAGGGTTTGTCCTGGGCTTCATTATTGACTGCTGATGGAATTTTTCTGGCTGCCTAAATGACTGTTTTCTCTTCCTTCTGGCTTGGATTGTTTGCTCGCCCTCACTCAGTCCCACTGTCTGCAAGCTCCCTTGGTTTGCTGAGGTTCAGGCTGCATTGATTCAGGCCTCTCTTCCTGCTTCTGGTGGCTCCTGCCATGGGGGTCAGATTTGGATGTATGCAGCACTTGCTGTTGCTGCCTGATGAAAGGGCTATCTATTTCTGTCCCCTCTGTCTGTCAGGACAGATTTTCTTCATCTCCTTCCTTTTTCCCAAATTTTCTGTCTCCTTTAGCATTTTCTTGCCTTTTTCCATTCACCTCCTTCTGTCTTATTCCTTCCGTTACTTCAGTATTCTCTCGTTTCTTTTAAATGTTGATTTAGCTTTCAGTATTCTTTTATCTATAAAAAGTACACACAGAACAGTTTAATACACTGATACAGTACAGTACAACTTTTAAAAATGTCTTCTTAATAGCAAGTAGTTTTTCAGTTAATTGAAAAACATCACAATACCAAAAACGTGTCACTTACCCATAAAGCCCGTGTCATATAACTTCCCACAGATGCCTTTCTACATTGACTAGATAGATAATGCAAGACGGCCGTGTGTTGAAACTGCAAAAGTTAGAGAAGAAGGCACGTGTGGCTGTATCAAAACTGAAGCATAGGATGTGTTTGAAACATGAAATGAGGGTGTTTTCCTGAATCAGAATTTTAGATTCTTGTTACCCAGATTTGATCCTGCTCCCCCAGCAGGACGAGAAGGGATTTGATGAAAGAGAGGGAAAAGCTATAATCAAATCGTACAGCTTTCAAATCAAGGAAAGGTAGAAGATAGAACAGAGAAAGAAAAGGAACAGATAAGAAGAAGTCTTACCGGCAAGGATGCACAACAAAATAAAACATTAGCTTCATCTTTTGTGTGCCTTAGTGTGGTTTTGCAGTACAGCAGTTGGAAGATACATTTTTGTAAACTCTGAAAATCTGATATCAAGTTACAGTAAGAGAAGGAACCTGGAATCTCATGGCAGTATTTTATAGAGTCCATTTTCAGAGCACAGTCACTATTATGGTAAAGTTTATTATCACTCACCCATAAACACCAGAATGTCAGAAGTAACTCAAAGTTAACTGAAATAGAATCATTTCTTAGACACCAACAAATTTTAAAACCTCAAAGGGATGCATTTTCATGAAGTTACAGGCAAATGAAAATGGAGTCTATAATAAAATGTGTAGACGCTCTGTGCTGTAATAGTGCATCCTGCAAAGGTGTAATTACTTGTCTAATGTAGTGCAAAAGTTAAATCTTTATGACCTTTTCCATTTGCTGCTGGAGCAAGCGGACAGGGAAGTGTAAATGACTGATGGAAAAGAAATACATTCTGTTCGTTCAGGTAAAGCTCCTTGTGGAAGGTCAAAATACATTTTTTCCAACAGCCCGGTATTTAGTCTTTTCCTGGCTCCACTTCATGTAGAATTTATATAGCACAGCACGAAATGGGGGACACGAGTTGGGCTTTTAAGCACATTCTTCCTCCTCTGCCTTGAGCCATCCGCATTCGGGCAGCCTCCTCTTCGGGGCAGAGCAGCGTGAAGGTTTCCTACAAAGCCTTAACTGTAGGAATAGCTTGCCAGGCAGATGGAAGTCCTCTCTGTTTATCTCTTCCCTAACCAAGCCCATATGGCAACTGTAGAGTGAAACAAGCCAGCTAGAGGGTGGCCAAGCTCTCTCAAGCTGTTTCACACCAGAAAGCAACCGAGTTCATTTCCCACGGTAGGGCCGTGGCACAACTGGCAGTAAGGCTGCCCGAATACCGGGACCGTTGGGTAACTCACATTCCTGGCTAATGAAGATGAGCTCACAGATACTGCCAAGGCTGGTGTTTACACCAGGTCTTGCTAGGAACCAGTTACCCAGTTTCATCCAGTAAGGAAGCAAGGGGACCCTGTAGACAGGCATCAGCGTTGATAAATTCACCCCTCACCTTTGGCGAACAAAGCCAGCTTTAGGCTGCAAAGCGGTATGAAGCTTCCCAAACTCTTGGCACATACCTCTGGAGTGTAAACATGCTTTATCCCGTCACAAAATTTTTAGGCAAAGAAGAGGTTTCTGAAAGATGAGGCACCAACCACCAAATAAAAGGCTTGTTTCCTCAAAGTTTCCTTATAATCCAATAATTTACTATCACATTTGGAGTTTTTTCTTCTTCCCTAACTTCAAAATAATAAGCAGGATTCAATCTGGCCACACTGCAGATCAATCAACATCATGAAAGGTGGATTTTCTTAAATACTGGGTTGAGGGGAAAGTGAATTTGTGCAAGGACACACATACCTTGAGATATATGAGCCAATCGGCTTAAAATGTTGTTTTGCCCTGACCTGACAAGGCTTGCTGTCTCTGGCATCACATAATCTCTTTTAATATACTACCAGGAAGGTGATGGCTGTTGGAAAACGCTTCTAACTGCAGTTTATCTCAAAGGCTGACACCTTAATAGAAACTATACCATCTCTTTGGAAACCCTGTTACGAGCAGATATTAATAAGGGTTGTGTTGATTCAGGGGAGAAATGGATAAGGAAAGACCCTGAATCAACTTGTTATAGGTTTTGTGCAGAAGCTTAAAAAATGGTATGTCGAGGATTTCAAAGCAGTCACTGCCAATGGAGGTACCTCTTTTACTTGATAAAGTCATAAGGTTTTGTCCTGCACATCAATATGTTTTCCTAAGAGTGTGCTTCTCTATTCATCACCGTCAGCACGATTTAAAGTTGTGCATTTAAGACTCCAGTAAGCTTCTTTGCAAACACTCTTGAGAATAGGATCAAAATGGGAAGAGATTACATGTAATCTAATTATGTTAGTTTCCATTTGAAATCCTTCAGTATAAAAATTAAAAGAATACGACACAGCTTTACAATATGCTATACTTCACATGGAAATTATATGAGCATGTGTAAATGAGGCAACATATAAGAAAAGATTGCGTGCTGGGTATACAGCAATGTTTGCTTTAAAGAATCTAAATCTGAGGACTAGATTGGTTTGGGGAACTAAAAATAAATTATGAACTTTACCCCCTCTGTCATTATTGTGAAGCTAGCCTTTGCCTCTTATTATCTGGCCACAGCTTACATGAAAACGCTGGCGATGAAAAGATCTGTATTAAAAAATCAACACCAAACATGACATTGGTCAGCAAGGTTGTGGCTGGAGCAGCACTGACACCGAAGATTAGCATGTGTTCACAGGACAGACAGTGAATCTCTGTTGCAAAGGGGTCTGTACCTTCACACCACAACATTCTCTGCGGTAAGGGCTGTAAGGACATCCATCATCACTAGAGACTGCTTTGAGTAGTTCTTAATTTTCACAGTCTTTTCAAAAACACACAAGTGAATGAGTAGCCACAAGGTGAGTGAGACCACAGGGCTTTCTGGATCCTCCCTCCAAGCAGATTTGGAGCACACGTGAGTATCAGATATTTAATACAGAATTTGAGGCCTGATTCAGTGTGGATCCACTCACCTTGTGCATTAAGTGCTTCAAATGATCTGGTGAGCAGCTCAGGTGCAGTACTTCCCCTCCACATCACCACCAACGCTCCCGATCCATCCATGATCAAATTCAGAACCTGACTATGCTTAATTTGTCACTCGGGTTTTGGAATGGAGGCTAGCCGTCCTAGACTTGGCTCTGGAGCACCATCCAACTTCCCAAACTGCTCTGGGAGATTCCTCAAAACTGAGATTGTAGAAAATTGATGAAAATTTCTTGTCCAGCTATATTTCCACTACCCTGAGTTATGTCAAAATCGGATTCATGAAACAGCTTCCTTTCTCATTCTGAATTTGATCTATGAGCTTAAGAAGTGTCTACAAAGTCCCCTCAAGAAGAAGGTTGGATTTCTCTTCAGATTTTTCTCTGATTTTAGAAAATGGATCAAGCTGCAAAATTCAGACGTGCATTTTGCTGTCCACCACAGGACTCACATTTTAATTTACTGTAAGGCTACAGATCATTTGCCGAGGCTCTTTCTAACCCAATTCCAAACGTTTGGGCACACCTCGATCTGATGTTGTAGTCTGGGTCTGCCTGATCACAGAACAGCAGCTAGGGAATCCTCATGGTATGTGCTCTACAACCAAATGAAACAAATACATTTAAACAATGAAATAAGTTCTGTGCCAGTTGCTGGCCAGATGGCATTGTGAATTGTTATAATTCATCAGCAAAACAGAGGAAGGAAGTGTTTTAAAGCAAGATTATATTATTTTCCTTAAGTTCTTATTATGAAATCTTCCTGAAGTGAACTTTCAAAACTTGAAAACCCTTCCAGAGGGAATGAATGGAACAGGGCAAACCGGAGACTCACTGGGGAGTAGTTAAAAACAAGGGGAAAGTATAGCATGCCAGTGAAATAAAGGAAGAGCCCATTACCAGGTTTTCAGCTGGGAAAGAAAAATGAATAGAAACACAAGTAACAGAAAAAAATAAGTTGTACATAAAAGTATATGGTGGTTTTGTCCTCTTAATAAGTATCGATTGGAAAGCACCCAGGGTCTTCACTCTCACTGGAGGGAAATAAGCCTGAAAGCTGAGGAAGCAGCTAAGACAAGCAGGGATATATTCACTATATAGGGAGACTGCAAGATTTAGCAAATTACTGCCAATGAAGTGCCTTGAGATCCTTAAGAAAAAATGCTGAGAAAAACATTTTATTTTTGTTGTCATTTAAGAAACAAAATACATTTGAAAACTATGAGAAAAAAATTGTGTCTTAAATGAAAATGACCCCTGACCATTAAGTTCACTCCAGTCAAATAAAACACATCCTGTTTTTGTAACTTTTTTATACAAGGCAGATCCTGGTCTGTATACACTCTTTCCAGCCAAGGATTTGACCCATAGTTGAATTTTAATTAGAAGCGGGGAGAGGGGGGAGGTGATGGAAATTACAAGGTGCTGCTCCCACTTTGGTTAAGATAAAGGGTGAAACCTGCATTTGGGAAAATGTAGAAAATAGAGTAAGTTCATTGTAAAATTGGTTGGTACAGAGTTTAGAAATACCTTCTGACAGGGCCACAAAGCCACTCTATCAGTTAATTAAATGACACACAGTTGGTCACTTAAAACACATCCTGGACTTTCTATATAATCATGAAAAATCTGCCACACAAGCTGCATCAGCCTTTTCTTGATAATTTTGTTCTGGAACATCTGCATTGAGATACAAAGGCAAACTCATGTTGTGTCATGCATCAGTCATCCCCCAAATCCTTCCCATGGGAAGAAGGAATTGTTGGTGAACCCCCGCCCTTATTGTGCATAAAGGAATTTTTTTTCTCCTCATCTAGACTTTGTGGAAGAGCTAGGACTTTCTGGAAAAGCCTGGTACATGCAGGGTTTCTGGGCACGCCATAGGCGAGCAGGGCCACCAGTATATCTAACCACCTTTTTTGTGAGACTGCTTATCCAGAGACTTCTGAACTCGGATCTACAGCCTGCTTCATGCAATAATTCAGGCAAGCGGATCTCCTCATCTGGTAGGCACCTAGGGTAGGCTTGGTCTTACTCAACCATAGGTGTCTACAATGTATGTGCCTATATGTAAACTAGGTGTCTAGGCTCCCATTCTGGTTGCTGGTGAGCTAGTCACAGAATCACAGAATCACACAGAATCACAGAACAGCAGGGGTTGGAAGGGACCTCAAGAGATCCCCTCGTCCAGCCCCCTGCGTGAGCAGCACCCCCAGAGCAGGGGCACAGGACCGCGTCCAGGCGGGGTGGGAATGGCTCCAGGGAAGGAGACTCCACAGCCTCTCTGGGCAGCCTGGGCCGCTGCTCTGGCACCCGCACAGCAAAGAAGTTTTTCCTCATATTTAAGTGGAACCTCCTGTGTTCCAACTTGTGCCCATTGCCCCTTGTCCTGTCGTCGGGCACCGCTGAGAAGAGCCCAGTCCCACCCTCCTGACACCCTCCCTTCAGACACTGATAAGCACTGAGGAGATCCCCCTCAGCCTTCTCTTCTCCAGGCTGAACAAGCCCAGGTCTCTCAGCCTTTCCTCACCAGGGAGATGCTCCATCCCCTGAGCATCCTTGTGGCTCTGCGCTGGCCTTGCTCCAGCAGCTCCCTGTCCTTCTGGCACTGGGGGCCCAGCACTGGACACAGCACCCCAGCTGCGGCCTCCCCAGGGCAGAGCATAGGGGCAGGATGGTCTCCCTCGCCCTGCTGCCCACACTCCTGTCCATGCAGCCCAGGACACCGCTGCCCTTCTTGGCCCCGAGGGCCCAGCGCTGGCTCAGGGGCACTGGCTGCCCACCAGCACTGCCAGGGCCTTCTCAGCAGAGCCGCTTCCCAGCAGGGCAGCCCCAGCCTGTGCTGGTGCCTGGGGCTGTTCCTCCCCAGGGGCAGCACCTTGCACTTGCAAAGTCATGGAGCTTGCACAGTCAAAGGAGTTTGGGGCATGATTCAGCTCATTCTAAAACAGACACTTATAGTTTATTGGATTGATCACACCCTAAGCTCCACTGACCAGCTCTTCATTGATTATACTGGGAAATTACTCAATAAGGACTTGCTCGGCTTTCAATGTCTATTTTATAAATGCCTGAGATCAGGCTCAGTTTGCAGTTTGAGACACCTAATACATGCCTTCAGGAGGCGAGTTAGATGTCTGAGCTGCCTTTACAGATAATGGTGATCAGATCAACAGTCAATGAATCTTGAGCGTTTTCAAGCTAACCAGCCATAGGTGCCTCCTCTGCCTGCAACGGGAGCTACGACAGCTGGTTCACATGTAAACACCTACGTGCAGACGCCTAAATTTAGGTGTCTTAATCTGTGTGCCGAGTCTAACCTTTACGTTAGGTAAATGAATCTGCTTCCAGTCAACTTTGTAGAAACACAGGTTTAAAATCCAGATTTGAATAACTTTGGTGAACTAAATGGAGGGAAGTAAACGGTTTGGAAAATATAATCTGAGCTGCATTTGGAGCTGAATATAAACCTGTGTAAGAATCAAACAGGAATCTGCTCTGTATGCGTGGTGTCTTGTCTTTAAATGTATACATACCTCCTACTCCGCTGTTCAGATGCCAGAACAGGATCTGCCTTTGTAGAAATAGATCACGATCATTTGTCCTCTTCATGATTATAAGCTGATTATCTATTTTTGAGAAGATAAAACACACTCTGTGATCATTCATCCTTACTGACAAGAAAATGTTTACCTTGCATTGAAATCTGCTGCCTGGTTGATACTTTCAATCATTTGAACAACAAAATCAATGTGGATACATTAACAATCTTAATGATTCTTGGTACTTCTGTTGTGAATTACAGTCAAGGATTTATAGGTTTTAGCATTTTCAGGTGATGATATTGTGTGCCCAGGCAGGTCTAAATACTTAGCATTTAATGCAGTGTTAAAACATCAGGCACACAATCTATTTTTGCCAGAGATGGTATATGTAGCTACATGTTTTCAATGCTAATTAAAGCATTCTCATACAGTGACAAAGAGTGTTAGACAAATACCTTGTAATCAGGCAGCACTCCAAATCTGCTCCTGTGTTCACTCTGGATATTGCTGACAATTATCCTCTTACCAATCATATTATCATAGAAAACGTAACTGGAAGGTACACTGAGATGGGCTCATCCACTGTGTTCTCCTACCTCCAGATGGATCAGCTATAACAAAAGCTTCTCAGTAAGTATACCTTTTTAAAAAATGTATTAAAATAATATTTTGTTCTTTACTGTTTTCTTTGCAGGATTGGACATTGGTTTATTTCCTTTGGGGGGACAGGAATTGCTTGGATCAAAGAAATAGGTTAAAAAACCCACGCTTTTTGGTTTATTCAGCATCTTGGACAGAATGTAGATACAAATTACCTGTCCATACAAAGAAAAGAGACCAACTCTTTTGTCCCAGCTGTCAGGTTTGGGCGTAACTGAAAGGGGAGCAGTAGGCTTGAGGATATGGAGAGGAGAATTATTCTTTGTCAAAAGCCTGCCTATTCCTACTAAGAGTAACGGAGTCTCCTAATGATAATAACAGGCTTCCAAAATATAGAAGACTATTTCTGAGCAATATCAAGCTACGCAGGTCTAATAACTGGAACAGGACCAAATTATCCTCTTGGCGGCCTGTCAGTCTGTTTTTTACCAGCAAGTGGAAGCTGTATGTGTACAGCTGAGCAGGATATAGTTCACAGCCTGTAATATTCCTCATACCCGCACTCTTTCCCATGGTGAATCAGTGCAAAGCTATAAAAGGAAAGTGGGGATTCCTCAAGACAAATTTTAATCCCTGCTCTAGCAGATACAAGCAGATGGAAGAAACAAACAGACAGCTCAGTGTGTTACAGGAGAACTCCCTCAGTGGAGGACAAATCCTGAGGTGCCCTAGAGCTGATGTAGTGAAGACACAAGCAGACATCAAAATATCTCTATTTTGGTGTCACGGGATCAATGAGGCTGTGAGCAGCCAGATTTAATTTAAAACCAGCGTTAGAGTTGCTCTAATTTAGCTTGTGGATATCTGGCTTTAGTTCCTAAATGTGAAGATCTGGGCCAATAATTTCAACATGTTACTGCAAACGTCCCTCCATGTACACTGTCTGTTTCACTCCTTAAGCCTGCTTAAAAAGGAAGTTCAGAAGGAGAAAAAAATAAACTGTAGGTGTTCTGGCTCACATCTAAAATGACAGCAGTCCCCATTTCTGGGGGAACCAGGTCTCAGATGGGGAAAAAGCAAGCCATCAGAGCAGCTGCCGAGGCAGGAGTGACAACCACCCCCAGAGCCATTCTGCAGTTCTGGCTGAACTTTCACTCACATTCACTGGTTGTTTGTTCCAGCCCCTGTCTCAAAATGTCTTTACACCAGCTTCATTCCACTCCTGTTACTGTTACTCCAACAGTCCTCTTCTCCTTCCTCTTTTCTTTCCATTTGTATTCTCATAACCAGTCTTACATCACCAAAACACTACATAACCTACGTGCTTGCTATCAAAGTGCAAACTTCCCTTTCACATATACATGAAGCTGCTTTTCTCCAGCTCTGAGCACTTTTGGAGCAGGCAGTACAGTGTCTTGTGGGGGGGAACCTCATACTTTCTCAGCCTTCGGCACTTGTGTAATAAACATGATTTACCTTCCTAATGTCCCTGTAATTTCACTTCTATAGCTTGATCCAGACCTAGACAACTGATTAATGTTAATGTGCACTGAAGAAAAGCAGTTGGTCGTCTACTATTGAAAAGCTGTGCAATTATGTACTTAAGCTGCTCTGCAATTTTGGGAGCACCGAAGAGCCAAGGTGCTGTCTGAACTCCATTTTGTGCTGTTGTGGCTCTGAGGCGGCACAGACGTTATTAGCACTGCATATCCAAAAGCTGGAAGTAATTCTTCATGATCTGTCATGAGCTGCCACTAGCGTCAGTGCTTGAGAACTGCTGTGCCAGGTCCAGAAAGCCTGCAGGTGGAAACCTGGTGTCAGTGAAGTCCAGAAGAATCCGGCCATGGACTCCAAACAGGACCGAGATTCAGCTGGCTTGCAGTCAGACACTCTTCCAGCAATTCAAAAGAAACTTCATGCCGCTGTCAACAACCAAATCTGTATGTTTGTGAAAAACATGAAGAACTTGAAAAACTTCACGGCCACAATTAATTAATATAATTGTATTTTATTTACCTCAGTTGTCCAAATATACACTGTTCATTTCCTTGAAGGTTCCTGCTGAGAATAGCAATATAAGTTGCGGTGCTCAGGTTCCTAGAGCTGAATGTGCCAAGAGTCTCAGCACAAAAGTCACGCACCCAGGTACTCCTGAAACAAGAATAAATCAAAAGAAGTGGAACTTAAATAAATTACTAGCTAGAAATGGTGCTTTTTGGCCTCCTTCAGAACTAAACACATAAATACTGATGAAAGAGAAATGCAGGTAGCCATGTTTTAAAATAAGTGATACATTAAACTACATTATTTTAAAGAGACCTAGCCAAACCCTCATATTTTGCATACTGTACAGATCTAATTGGACAAATAATGTACGCAGATTTAAGTAAATGAATGTCAGTGGGATTAAGTAGGATGCAAATCAGGGAAGCATTTGATTTCCTTGCCTCTGATGAGAGGAGAGAGGGAAATCGGTGTGCACATGTCTCTCCTGCTGTCTTGTGAAGCCGAAGCACAAGTTTCTCATACAAGTAGAATGAAAAAGTGAAAATAAAACCAAAGATAAACTAGTGAGTTGGCTGTTTAAAACAAATGGAACTCTAAAAATTCACTAATATGATTAGTTCATTAAAATATTCATTGATAATTGATAAGTCCATTGCCATATTAAGAATCTTTCCAATCCTAATCAGCTCAGCTCTCAATAAAACACTTAACATAGCGATGAAAATCTCTAGTTTACTGTAGTGTTGCTGTTGTGCAGGAGGCTATTCTTCGTGAAAACAACAGCATAATTTTAAACGTAGGAGGTTAACATTCTCGTGGAGGTTATTTTAGCCTGGTTTCCTTTGGAAACACGATCATACTGTTTGTCTCCTGCTACACTTGACAGCAGGTTGGGGTTCTCAGCCACCTTACGTATCCACCTCCCTTAAGAACACCAATGGCCGGACAGAGGCTAGACACCCAAATTACCGCCTCTAATAAGAGAAAAGCTGCAGAGTTCATCGGGCAATCATCTGTTGTGTTTGACCTGCCAACTGCCCGCACTCTCCACACCATAGCATGTCTTGCTCAGTTAACGGAGAGGATGATAGGGAGGACTGGAGGTATGGTGGGGCAGTGAAAGGGTGATGCAAAGCATTAGGGATGTAGCAATGCAAGTTATTTCTTCAGCTACAGAACTAGGAAAGACTGTTCTCTACATATTTTAGTTGTCATGCAGTGTCCCAGTAACGGAAAGTTCACCTTATGTATAATCCCCTCTCTCACAGAGTCGCTGTTTGGAACATGTACAAACACACTGTGTCTCAGCTTCCTTCCGTGGCCCATCGCTCCTCGTGGGGTGAGGAGCATGGCTGGGTCTGGCTCCGAGCGATGCGCATCAATTGACACATGCATACCAATTAATTGGCCAGTAGTAGGTCTCGTGAGACAGATGATCACTGAACTTGTGCTGCAGCCTTTTCCTCATGGCAAGCATTAATTTCTGTCTTTTTGCTCTCCTCAGCAATAATATTCCTGCAACTTTTAATATATCTTCTCTTCCAAACTCCTTGACAGATCTGGGTGACTGGCCAACATGAACCTTTTTTTTTTCCTTCAAAACTAAAATAATCCTTTATCATAAAAATCCCCTTTTAATTGGTGGGTTAGTATTCCCTAAATACAGAATAATTTTCTTTGCTTATTATGTATTAATATTTCCTCTTCCTGGAAACAGGAACCACGAGCACTTTGACACAGAGAGTTACAGGATGTTTCTCCACAGTATCGGGCAGCTGTGTTGAATTAGGCCGCCGTCCCTTCCTTAGTGCCAACACACTGTGAATTTAATGTGTGTGGCCTTGGTAAGATAAAACGGTGCAGTGGGAGTACTGGGGCCAGCTGGCTTACGGTCTGTGCCCAAACTCCTACCTGGCGTTCCCTCCCATATAAGGGAAGAAAATACACGCGAGCAGTTGGCAGCGTCACTGGCGATTCCTTGTCCTGCCTCGTGGCTGCCACATTCGACACAGCACAGGGGAGATAAGATGTGCGATAAGGTAAGACATACGACATTAAGATAGGTAAGTCACTGACAACCCGTTAATGAGCAGCGTTCTGGATCACGTCCCTTGAAAGAAACGTTTCACCTGAGGACACTTGAAAGCATCCTTCTCCTCTCACCCCAGTCTGGTATTGACAAGCCTGGCTTCAGCTCCTGACTGAACTAATTTTTTGTGTGACTGTGTTAACTTTTCTACCCAAGGAGGGTTTACATGTGTTAACATGTAATCCCCATGGACCTTCTGACTTTGGTGGTACCAAGGAACCATTAAGTATTAGGATTCTGTCATTTTCCTATTTCCCTATAAAATTCATGCTCATTTGTAAGATTCTGTATTCTTATTGGATAAAAATCCTATTTAATTGAAAAGAAATTAATATTTTCTCCAGTTTTAATATGGTGCCTCTAGTTGTTGTTATAAGGTGAAAAGGAATGAAAGAAAATGAAATGAGCTGAAAATTGGCCAAAGGTCAGGAAACAGGTGAACCGGAAGAGTCCAGAAAATTCAACATATTTTGCTATGGAAAAGCGGTTACTAGCAGAGGAGGGGACGAGGTGGGTAGAGGGTGTAATTCTGTGGTGAGAACTGCCATTTGCAGACCTGGCTTGGAGCAAAGCCACGCAACAACAGTGGCTGTTCCCAAGCACGGGGAGCTTTTAGGCAAATTTTTGCTCCTGGCCTCAAACAGCAGCTACAGTTTACCTCTTCTTTCACAGCAGTGTTTTTATCTGTAACCCCAGCAGGGAGACAGTGAAATCTGGAAGTGAATCCTGAGATAGAGTGAGAGGATCGCCAGGCTGAGGGGATTCTGGTACCCAGTTCCTCCAGCGAGGTCCCTGGGCTGAGATCAGCATTTGTAGCTTCTGTGTGGGTGAGGGGGACGTTCGCACCATCTGCAAGAGGCATCCAACTGGTTCCCCTTGGTCCCCTGCACAATCAATAGAGAGAAGCAGGCAGCCTGGAGAGGCGTTGGGAGCAAGTGTCTAACTGAGACACTGACCAGCCCTGCGGAGGAGCGCACGGCTTGATCGTGTAGGGAGCCTTGCAGGATTAAGTATGTAAATTGGGAACCTAAGGTTAGATACTCAGAGGACAGGAATGAATAACACCTGTCTTCCAAGCCTGTTATAGCCTCCCATATATTTCATAATTCTGATCATTGTTCACATCTTAAGAATCTCATAATTGGAAGGCACATACGAAAAATCTAATGCTAAAGCCAGGGAAATATGAATCACTTGTAAACCTCTGAGGAAGTGAGGACAATGCAGGATGAAAAATGAGTGCAGGGGGATAAGAGAAAAACAGCAAATAAAGAGGAACAGGGATGGGTCTAGTGACAAAAGGGCTTTGATCATCCACCTGGTTCTCAAGCTGAAGGGAGAATAAGTAGCATCTGTTACATGGAGCAGTGCTGCCACACAGCGACAGAGAAAAAGCTCTGAGCAGTAGTTGCAAACCATTGCAGCAGTGATGACGCTGGGAGCTTTATGTTTAATGTCCAAGCCAAACAGGACACTGGCTTGTTTGCCAAAGGAACGCTGAATGTAATTGCAGGAGGCAGCAGTACTGCCAGGTAAGGACCTCATCTGAGCCTGACTGGAGTGGCAGGTGTTGAGCCTGGTTCACAGGTTACTACAAAATATCAGTAGCAGCCATGGAGTTAAAACTGGATTAAAGTTCTTTCTTTTAGCAGAATAATCAAATTTTTTTTTTAAAAAATAACTTTTTCTTAGAGTACAGGCTAAACTTTACTGATAGTCTGCTACATATTAATCCTATAACTGATTTTTAATTACTACTTCTAGTAATTAAAGCCACTGTTCAGAGAAGGCTGATATATATCTTTCTGTGACTAGAGCAAAGTAGAACAATAGGAGAGCAGTGGCTGTTGTTTACCTTGACTTCAGCAAGGCATTCGACACTGTCTCCCATAACATCCTCATTGACAAGCTAAGGATTGTGTGGGTTTGTCAGTGAGGTGGATAGAGAACTGGCTCAACAACAGAGCCCAGAGGGTCATGATCAACAGGGCAGAGTCTGGCTGGAGGCCGGTGACTAGTGGAGTCC
>VZTV01069586.1:0-15843 GCA_013400875.1 Anhinga rufa | reverse complement strand
CCGCCCCCGGCGGGGGAGCTGACGGTCCGGCGGCAGGCGCAGGGCGTCCGGTGAGGGGCCGGGGGGGCAGCGCTGCGGGCCCGCCCGCGGGCTCTGCGCGCCTCTGGGGCCTGCTGCGGTGGTAACCCTCCGTGTGTCTCGGCTTTGACAGAAACATCGTCCTCAACAACCCGAGGAAGAGAAACGCCCTCTCCCTCGCCATGCTCCAGTCCCTCAGGGCGGACCTGCTGCACGACGTCAAAAGCAAAGACCTTCGAGTTATCATCATTTCAGGTACTGCCGTCGTTTAAGGCCGACGGAGGAGAAGGGGGGAAGGAGAAAAACCGGGCTAGTACAGAGCTTAAACCAAAAGCTCTCACAGAATTATGGAAAATGATATGGGAATGGACTTGCGGGTTGCCTTCCGCACAGCTGGCAAGGGAATGCGGGGCGCGAGCCTTCACCCTGCAGAGCCTGCCCTCCTCCTGTTCTTCTGTGTCCACCCCAGCTCCTCGCTCACGAACTTAATTCCTCGCTCCTGAACGCAGCATTAACAATTGGCTTGGGTCTTGTTGTATTTTCGTTGATACTTAACATGCCCAAGGAGAAACACTGGAGAAACAGGTTTCAAAACATCAGGATTTCAGGCAGGTTATGCAGTGTGTTTACAGAGTCGAGGAGGTTTCTCCCTTTCTAAAAACAATCAGTAGATTAAATAATTGGTTTAAAACAGTATGTAAAGAATACTTTAAACAGAAGAAAAGCCAGGTTCTAATGGTTATCAGACTAAAGAAATAACATTCCCAGACAGAGGTTTCTGTGCAGGAACAGGCTGAGCTGATACGACACTTGTTGCCTTTGGCGGCAGGTATAGATCGCAGTAAACAGGGCTCACAAGGTTTCTTCAAATCGTGTGCTCTGTTCCACTGCTCTAAGCCAGGATCAGCCTCGTTACCTTTGCCACTCTTTTGTCAAAACTGTTTTTAAAACTCTCCAGTGAAGGAGAAATGAAAATATCGATGGTGCAGTCACCCGTGACCTGCAGATGTAAAACATTACCTCTCAGAGCCTATTACAGTTTTCTTCCATTTAGCTATTAACCTGCAGAGTTCTTAAAGATAATGAAACTTGAGCTGTTCTTAAGCCATCTTTTTTTCCCCCGCTATTTTAAGATAATCTTCTCCTGCCCCCTTTCCAAACGTCTTGGAGAAATAGGTTTATTAATTCAGGATGCTGCTGTTCCCTGTACGTAGAGGAAAACACTGTGTGTTTGTGCACACACACGTGAGTGTGGAAGAAAGCTAACTTCACAGGGGTGAGTTTAAATATATATATTCAACGCTTCAAACAGAAGTTACAAATTTTGTGAAACACTTCAGGTTGTCCTTTGGGAGAACAATTTCATTTGGTTTTTTGTTTTAGTTTAAAAAGAAATTGCTTGTTCTGTTGATCTCCAATTCCCTTGCTGAATGGAATGCAAAAGAAGAAATCTCAATAAAATAAAAGGCTTCTCAGGAAATGCTTTGAGTCTTTAAGACAGACTTTGCAGTGGATTCTTCTTCAGTGAGGCACAAATGCAGATGTGATTGATTCCCAGATATGTATTGCTGATCCCATGAGCTGACTGATGTTAATTGTGTAGTTATTTCTGCATAGACTGTGCCACAGTAACCTGGTCTGTAAGAAACAAATGCATAGGTAAGGTTGTGTCTGCGTAGTTGTACCTGGAAATGTCATGTTCATACAAATATCTGAGAAGTTCTGAAGGATTCAAAAGCATCAAATTGGTTTATTCTTATGGCAGATATCCTCAGGACAAAGGAAAACTGTTGCAAAGATAGTATACCTGTATAGGGTGTTTTGATCTGACCTGCCACTGGAGGCAAGCAAATCCAAAGCTTAAGTCCACAGAAGCCTGCTTTTTTGCTGCCCTAACCCTGGACATGCTCTAGATGACAGTTTTAGCAGAGGAGGAAAAGATGCCCCAACAACCCTTCTGGTTTTCCTCCAGCAGAACAACCCTTTTTTTTTTTTTTTTTTTGTTCTTTTGTGGCCCTGAACACCATGACACAAAAACCTTGATGCTTATTTAGTAAAAGTTAATCATTACTGCTGGGTTCAACCAGTAAGGAATAACTGTACCTGTTAGTCTGAGAGCAGAGCGCTCCATCCTCACTCCAGCTGACTAGTTTACATTGTACCAAGGAGCTGTTTGGTATAGCATCCTTCCAAGAAACGGGGCTCAGAGGTGTGAAGTGCCTTATTTTTAACCGATTTAACTTGGAATGGAAGTAAAACTAGGCCTTTCAAAATATTTATGGGTGTTATCGTGGTTAAATGTTGCATTGTGGCAATTTAAAGTTGCTACAAAACCCAGAAGGCAGTGTTTCAGAACTCTGTGTAAAACTCCCTCCCCAAGCTCATTTTTGAGCATTGGCACCTCACTGACATACCGTTAGCTGGGACGTTGATATGCCACTACCCCTGCTTTCTTGATTCATTCAGACTGACTTTTCCTGAAATTCTTTGCAGCTGAAGGACCTGTATTTTGTTCTGGCCATGATTTAAAGGAACTGTCAAGTGAAGATGATGTGAAGCATCATTCACAAGTATTTGAAATATGTGCAGAGGTAAGAAGTTCTTCTTAAGTGCCACCCCTTGTGCCACCCCTTTTGCCCGGTATTAAGAACAAGCAATGATACTGGTTTAAGGAGGGACAGCATTACTCATCTGCCAGATAAAGCGCAGACTGTTGCTCCAGATTCCTTGTTTTTTGCTCTTCTGCCACTTTCATACCTGAGCCTGGTAAAATTATGTTTTCCCTGGAATTCCCTACATGCAAATAAAAGGGCCAGAACGCCAACATGCACGTCATCTATAGTGGGTACAGTCATGGCGTGTTCCTTAGTTTAGCCACTGTTCCTTGCAGCTGAGTATTTGGGCAATGCCCTTCCTAGAAATCTAGAGATAACCAGCTTCAGATCACTTGTGATCAAAAGTTCTTCCCAGCATCTAGCTAATAACTCAAGACCAGTTTAAACGTCAAGTAGACGATGTCAAAGTAAGATCTGGATACGTCTCTGACTTGGTGGTTGCCCGGTCAGCAGACAACGCACGTTCTTGTTACAAAGGCACAGACCCAGAGGTTGGGAAGTTAAAGCGAATCCTGTAGCCTTTGGAGAGAACGGCAAAAACCCCTCTGATTGTAACAGCACTGGAATTTGACCCCTAATCCTGCTCAGGGTGACCACGGAAGGTCATTTGAAACCTTTTGTTTTAGTTGCTCCAGTCATAACGATCTCGGTACACATTGTCAAGCCCATATTTAACAAATACTGTAAAAAACATGTGTGAAAGTTACCACTGAAAGGCCTTCCGTCAGTGTAATATGAAGCAGTCATCCTGGCAGCTTTGCCTGGGTTTCGTCTTGGTATGCTGATCACAAAGAGCACAAATACAACTGAATGACAGGTTAGTTCCTTCATCAGAAAGGAGCCAAGGTCCAATAGTTCTGCAGCCAATAGTTTAATATTAATTTTGCAGTTGCAGGGCAGAATACCAGTATGTTGTCAGTGGAAAAATGAACCATGCAGCTTCTGGGTCACGGAATAGGAAAGATCAGGCAGAAGAAAATGTGAAACTTGTTCCATATAGCATGAAATCAAGAGTTGGTAAACTTCTTGCTTTAAGGACTAGAAGAATTTAAATTGTCCTGTATGTATACCTAGCATTGTGGATATATTCAGGATTAATGAGTAGTATAGCAAGCTTAACTTTGATTAATAAAGAGGAATAGCAAAAGGTAACAGAATGTCAGCATTTAGAGTTAAAAATGAGCCTAGCGTTCTTGGTGAGGATAGTGCCCTACTGTATAGTAAGTTTAGTAAGGGAGCATTATTACAAATAAAAAATGGTGTTCCAATTTCAGGTGCATGTTCCTGAGACCATGACATTCAGAGGTAGGGAGATACTCAAAAGCAGCTGGACACAGTCCAGGACAGCCTGCTGTGCCCAAGCCTGCTTGAGTAGGGGCTTGGACTCGATGATCTCAAGAGGTCACTGCCAACCTAACTGCTTCTGTGAAACTGGCAATGCATGTTCAGGAAGAAATTAAATATAAGATATGAAATGACATTTGAGGTGATCCCTTTTCTGATGTTCATGGTAGCGGTAAGTGCTTTAAACTCTCTACCTGAGTATTCCTAAAGGGATTTAAGTTTTTCATAAATCACAACTCACTATTATCCCCACGGAGGAAGAAGGTCTTACTGTTAAATAATAATGGCACTTTACAGGCAAACCGAAAAAGATAAATTAATTTAGGCTTTATTTAGGATCAGAGCTAATACCTAAATTTTAGTTGTCTGGTAGGATAATTTACTTTTGCTCTTTTTTGGTCAATAGAGAGAGAAGGGTACTTCTGAGGGCTTCCAAAACAGGATCATGTCTTCCTAAATTTCAATACTTAAGTAGAATGGATCCTACCCTAAATGACATGCCTACAGCACTGTGGACTAGGGGGACCAGAGCATCGGGCTGGTTTTCAGGAATCTTGGCGTCTACATCTCTCTGTGACTGGCGACCTTACGCAGATCACCTCAGCTGCTGCACCCCTGTTTCCCCATGTGTGTAACGGTGTTAGCAATACTCTGTAATGCATCATCCGAGAACTAAGTACATACAAGTTTGAGACAGCTGAGAATATCACTTCTCCAGAGGCTTTTCAAATGCAAAACCATAAGTACCAGGGCTTGGGGTTTTTCGGAGAAGCAATTGATTTTGAATTTTTATAACCACAGGAGTACTCTGTAGTTGTTTGTCTGCACACATGCACGTGTTGTTACTCTTGCTTCTGCTTCTCAAGATCCACTGAAAAATTGTTTTTAAACAAAGATAGAAGAACGGAGACAAAGACTGATCAAATCCAAAACTGAATGCAGATAACTTTACCTAAGCAACATAAAATTTGCTAGACTTTGTCTACTGGAGAAATTGAAGTAGCAAATGAAACTGTGCTAATACAAGGTTTGGGGTTTTCTTGGCTGTAATCATTTAACTAGCATTTTCTATCTTCAGGCATTAAAATTAGGTGAGTTTGTTGATTCCCACTGTATGGAAGGAGAACCAGAGTTAGAGAAGTTAAGACAAATGCATCTTTCTTAACTTCAGCTATCTAAAGTTGGATGTCCAACCTTCAAGAATTAACAGAGAGAGAATGAGAGAGTGTGTTTTTGCATCTTATGTCTAATGCAAGCAGGAAAAATTGTTTCCTGGCAGGTAAGTCTCTCCCTGGAATGCAGAGTAAGCCTAGAAAGACATCCAATGATTGCGTTTGGGTGAGATCAGCCCAGGCTCGAGATCATGCAGAAACCAGCAACAGGCTGGTTTAATTTCTTGGGACAGAGACTTGTATTAAGTGAGTTTTCCGTTATGGGGCAAATGAAGGTGGGGACGGTGCGTCTTGGGTTCACATCTTCCCACAGCCAGAACACCAGGCCTGCAGTGCAGAGGCACCCAAGCTCTATGCAGATCTGATAACAAGTGTTTCTGCCTTTCATTCCTGTGGTTTCCATTTCCACTGGAGTTAGCGGGACCAACTCATGCCACATGAACACAGCTGAGCAGCTACTGGAACAGCAGTGGTCTTGTGCATTAAACAGGTTTTGCAGAGAGCTTGCTTTTACTAAACTCCAGTTAATAAAGCTGAAAGATGTACACATCAGGTGTGTGAAGCAATAGCAAATTTTAGAACAGCCATTGCTTAAACTTCAGGGACTAACTGACTACTTTCTTTTGTGCGTGCAGGTTATGACTTTAATCCAGAAACTTCCAGTACCAGTGATTGCCAAAGTAAATGGCTTGGCTACAGCAGCCGGCTGTCAGCTTGTGGCAAGCTGTGACATTGCAGTGGCGAGTGAGAAATCTCAGTTCGCTACTCCTGGAGTAAACATCGGACTGTTTTGCTCCACACCAGCTGTGGCCTTGGGCAGATCTCTTCCAAGAAAGGTAGGCTTCCTTCCCAGATACTCTTTCTAATTTTGCAAGAAGTAGGCTCCCATGTTAGGAGTTTTAGTTCCATTGCCTAAACTTCATTTTCCTGCACCACAACATTCAAAATACTTCATTGCAAAAGACATCTTCGTAACTCTTTGGGCTGGGAAAAATAATAAAGGGATGAACTCTGTTTAGGGAAAGCAGCTTCCTACTGATGTGATTCCAACCAGCATGAACTCGTACCAGCAGCACACCAGCTCAGCGATCCCCTTCCTTTCCAACAGACAGCTCTGTGCTTTAGACAATGATGTTGTCCCCTGATGAGGAAACCCCTGCAAGTTCAGGATATCAATCCCACCGAGGTATCGCTTCTTGCCAGGCAGTGACATTTCACTGCCAGCATGATCTGCCTGGGTGTAGATCACGGTGCTCTAAATAGCATCTAAAACCCTCCTATACTTTCTTCCTGCTTCATTTCCTACTGATTGTGACTACACATCTCTCACTGCATAAACAATAGTACAGTCTGTAAAGCTTCCGTAACCGAGAACCAAAACTTGTAAGTTCTGACCCAGCTCTGTTCGTGCGGACAAACTCTCCGAGCCCAACAGGGCTCTGGACTTAACTGCACAAGTCCCATTGCTGGGTGAGAGCTTCAGCTTTAAATTTCCCATCTGTAAGAGCATCCCGGTCAAAGATAGTCTGTCTGTGGGGTTTTTTCCCTAAGTGTGCTATTGTGTACAGTTATAACTGTTTCTGAATTAGTATTTCTGGGGTTTATGATTACCTTTTTAAAACATGTGGGATACACTTTTCTCTGTGCCACTTTTCAAAGTAGCAAGAACATTCCCTGCAGTTCTCAGGATTACTGATTTTACCTTTTATCAAATGAAATGTTGCCATTGTTTGTAGCTACCAGAGCAAAGATCCTAATGAGGACAGTCAGCTCTTACGATTTGGGGCATTGGTCAATTGCATCAGGAGTCCTGGAAAAAAATTCTTATTGGTATATAACATTGAATAGTCACTGAGTGTTTGTGGGATTTTTTTTAATTTGAAACCTCAAGTACAAGATGCAGGAAGCAGCAGGAGCCTGAAATAGATGCACTGTAAGAAGAACATACCTAAAAACACCCCGATCAAAATTAAACTAAGACAGGTATTTTCAAAAACTACCCACTGATGTAGCAAGTCTTTATTTATCATTATACACCCAGCTTAAAATACCAGGTTCAGTCATTTGACATTGTGGACCATCCACATATCTCTTAATTGCTGCTGCAATCACTAGAGATTCTGGGCTTTTGAAAAGAAACCCAGAGGTGTCAGCCTAGGACAGCTGCAGTCCGTCGGCAGGTTTGAAAAAATGACAGCTTTAGACGCAGTCCTTCTCTTTGCTGAAACCTCTTAACACTTCCTTGGCAGTTTAAGAGGCCAAAAAATTTCAGTCTTACGTTGGTCAAAAGAGTAACTTGTCCTTGAAGGAGGAAGCTGAAATTCCACAAACAAACCAAAGCAATAAGGCAGTTGAATTGACTTAATACCATGTTTTTTCTTGTTCAGGTGGCATTAGAGATGCTTTTCACAGGTGAACCTCTTTCTGCCCAAGAAGCGTTAATGCATGGGCTTGTCAGCAAGGTGGTACCAGAAGACAAGCTGGAAGAAGAGACCATGAAAATCTCTCGCAAGATATGCGAAAGCAGCAAATCCATCCTGGCACTGGGGAAGGCCACCTTCTACAGGCAGATGACACAGGACCTTGATGCTGCTTACAAAATGACTACTCAGGTCATGGTAGACAATCTGACTTTGAGAGATGGGCAGGAAGGTATTGAAGCCTTTATTCAGAAACGTAAGCCTGTCTGGTCACACTCTCAGGATGAGAAGAAATGAATCTTGTTTCTAAGCTAACCTTAGCAGTGCTTTATGATTCTTCATGCAGTTGCCTTTGGGAACTATATTTTTGTTCTTACTGGAAATCAAATTTCTCTTCTGCCAAAGACACAATAAATTTATTCTAAGTATATAATAAATGTTAAGAAAAAATAAAATGGTTTTTTTCAGCAATTAACTTAATCTATGGTTTTAGAAGGAACTCTATGGCAAAAATCAGTTTAATTTGTCCCAGGTTACTTAGGGAATCACAGGGGCTAGGAGAGAGCTGAGATCACCCTGTTCAGGAGCTGTCCCCATAGTTCTGGATGAGAATTGCCATTTATTGTTATTAATAGAGAATCAAAGGGCTTGGGCACGTTCCAGAGACGATGATAACACATATCATAATGGATCCCAATACTGTTTATAAGTTACGCACAAAAGCCCGTAACAGTAGTCCTTTGCTCCTTACGAATATACCTGCTTATGAACTGTATGTATTACTAGTTAGTCTCCCTCAGCAAATCCTGTTTTTCCACCATCAGTTCAAGCACTGGTCCCACCTCTAGAGAATTTTGCTGTTGACTCCAGTGAGGCTGAAGATGGCTTGGGCGTGTTTAGGTTCACAAAGGCTTCAGCAGGGATTCTCACCTGGCAGTGTTTTGACCCAGCTGTAATTTTCTGGCTGTGCATCTTCAGTTTATCAGAGAATCTTAGATGTTTTAGTTGGAAAGTCCATCTGTATTCTCAAAGCTGGGCTTTTACCGACATAGCTGTGGATTTACGGTCTTGACAACCTCCAACAACAGGGATTCAGCTGCTCCTCTGGGTAATCTGTTACAGTGCTGTGCAACCCTCCTGGTGAAATATTTTTTCTTAATCTCCAGTCTGACCCTCAAAGCAGCATTTTTTTAGCCATTGCCCCTTGTTACATTATCTGACATTATTAAACGAACTTCAGCTCCATTATCTTTGTAACTCATCAAGCAGTCACAGGCTGCAGTTAGACCATGCTTAGACACCTCTGTGCCAGACTGAACAAGCCCAGCTTCTTCCACCCTCCTTGTAGGTCATGTTCTCTAGGTAACCAGCTTGGTAGCCCTCCAGTGGACCAATTCCAGTTTCTCCCTTTTCTACTGGTTGTGCCAAAACTGGACTGTATTCCAAATACGGCCTCACCAGTGCTGAGCAGAGGAGAACAAAATATTCCCTCCATGTGGTGGCCGCTTTCAGCCAGCCAGTATTGCTCAGTGTGCATTTTGGCTTACTTGTGATGAGAGTGCACTGTTGGCTCGTATTCAGCTGGGCATCCACTGTAAGCCTGGTTTCAGCAGGACTGCTGCTCTGCCAGTCAGCTCCTAGCCTGTACTGGTGCGTGGGGTTATTCTTCCCCAGGTGCAGAGCCTTGCATTCCTCCTTCGATTACGGTTCTTCTGAATTGAAGCTGGGCCATTTGTTGTGTCAGCTGTTCCCCCAATTTCACATCATCTGCAGATGCGCTGAGGATGTATTACTGATGACGGTAGGGGACAATAGGAGCCTCAGTATCAATCCATGGTGATCAACATGGGATGGCCTCTCAGCAAAGACATTTTTTCTGAAGTTTCACATAGCCAATTCATGAAGGCTCATCCATTTCATCCTTAAATAGGCATCTAAGAAAGACCAGGTGAATCATGTATGGATGGGCCTTTTTTCCTTTGTCGACATTAAAAGTAGCCTAAAGCGCTTAGCTCGGACTTGGATGTCTTGAGTTAGATCAGATGAATCCTACCTACAGCTACTGAAACTCTAAATGTAGAAGTATCATGAACCAAGAAGGATGTTTGTAAGGTATGTTTGCTCCTGTGTCCTTGGTTCTCTGTCTGTATGAGCGTTAGTTCACTCCTCAGTTCTCCTCTGGAGTGAATCAGATACCCGGTAAAGTCCTAGGACTGTTCTCTCCAGGGATCGGTTACTCCCAGGCAGTATGGGTAATCCACATGAGCTTTGGCTCGCTCTGCCCTTCACAGTGCCCTGACAGTTTCCCTGTATGCCTTGCCTAACACCCCCGAGCATCCTCAGCATCGGGCTAAAACCCACCCTGCTGGCAGGCCTGCCTGCTATTTCAGGCACTTTGAACTGAAAAAGTGCTGCAGTGACAAGTCAGCGCTTTTGTCTTTGGGCCATGAAGGTGCTGCGTGGAGGCAGAGGAAGCCCAGGCCAAGTGCTATGCAAGGCAGTTGCTGCAGGCCTACTTCAGAATGGCCTGAATACGAGGGCCACCCCGCAAGGGCTGCTGGTGGTAGTGTCAGCCTCACTGTTGTCTCCCTGTTGTGGGAAGTGGTCTCATGGTTCAGTCAATCTGCCTCCGGCGTGGTAGCAACGGGCTGGACTCTGTCAGGTGCACCGCTGGGATCAAGGGGTTGAATGACACTTTCCTTCCTGAGCAGCAGAATGAAATTCTGTTATTCCTTATACTGGAGCAAGACTTGGACAGTTTGGAGCAAAAATCAGCCTCTTTTCTTTCTAACTGGCCTACACATTTTCATTCACACCAGTGACAGAGATACTTGTGTCATTTATACATATACAGCCCCACAAAGCAATTCTCTTTTCCATCTATGATGCATAGTTGGGATGAAGAGAAAGCGATTTCCTGTTCTGCTGCTATCTTTAATTTGAGGAATGGAAACATAAACTTGAATTCACCATTAAAAATAGTTTGTTTCTATAGGAATGTGAAAAACGTGGATCACTGGGAATAGTTGTTTTAAAAATATAAACTGGAGTTGTTACCACTAGGAAAGACGGGTAAGTTTTATATAAACTCACATAGTTTATATAAGTTAGGAACTGTTATAAGCAGTTTTTAGGAGACAGAAGGGTTAAACTGGAGCCCAGTAACCTTCATCATGTCCTTTTTATTGCAGTAAGATGCTGCACTTAGACTGTTCCCACACGCTGCTCTAAAAGCATTAGGAAAGAGTAAATTGTTTTTAAAAATATTTATATTTAATGGCTATCTTGCAACTACTCAGCAAATCTCTACTGGCTTTTTTGTTCCAGGCTTTTAGAAATAAGTACATTATCTGATTTTTGCACAATGGTGCTCTTTCCAACTAACTGCAGTAATAAAATGGTTTCACTGGCCATCTTAAAATGAGTGGTAGTTTAGATGAGCACATTCTTCCAGATATTTAGAAACTCTCCTTCTGCAATTGATTGCCATCTATACAAGACAGGGTTTGGCATTATTATTACCTCCTGGTTATAATTTTTGAAGAAAAAAAAATCTGCATTTAAAAAGAATAATTATTTCATTCGAAATAGTTATACTGCAATGGAATCAAATTCTGGTCATCTTATTCCTACACATGGATTCACTGAATTTGACTGGCCTCGTAAGACGCTAGTACTGCAGAGACATACGGGTATCCTTAGCATTATTCACTGGGAGCAAATCGACATTAATGGAAGTGCTCTGTAAAGTTAAGAACAGGCATGCTTTAGCAAGACAAAATGGTGATGGGAAGGGAAGTTAACTATCAAAATTGGTCTTCTCATTGTTAACATGATAGGCAGAGGGTAGGAGTGTTACCTTATCCTTGGCTTTCCCTCTCTAAGACCAAATACCACAATGCCTCAAGTTCCTTTGCAGATCAAATCCGTGGAAGTTGAGGAAGCACAGCACTCTGGATGACTAAGTTGAGATCCTTAAGAACACTGCTTTTCTAGGCTCGTGGTCTTTTTCACTCTAATTCACAGGCATGACAAATGTTTGTGTTGTACTTTCAGATCTTGAAGAGAAAAATATTTATATTTTCACTCAGTTTTCGGTATTTGTTTGTACTATTTCATTCAATAAAGTAATTATAACTAGTAATCATCAGTTCCAAAAATGGTGACATCCAAAGGAACATCTCCCTCTTGCTTGAACCACTAGACAGAAAAGCTTCATAAGGTTTTGCAACATTCCTGCACTGGCCCCTGTGGATTGACAAAGAAACATAATTTTTCATTTCTGACGTGTGTGAGATTTTTATTTTTGCCCACGTCTGCCTTTATTGTTTAATTTAACAGATTTATAGGCTATTCCTGGGAAACAGACCAGTTCCAGAATTGTTAATTAAGTTCTACAGCCAAGAAACAGCAAAGTAAATGACGTATCGGGAGCCCTACCACTGTGGCTATCTGCCGCCTGAGGAGAGAGTTTGTCCCAAAATAGCAAGGAGTCTATCCCTTGTCACCCCATTCATTTTTATTAAAGAATCTGCTCTGCAGCGATGTCTGCCAGGTAATTAGCCTAGTTTCAAGTGGCCCTAATAGCATGTGGCATGCACTCAGCCTTCTCTGTAAAATAAGTACGACTCCATCCGTGTACAGCCGCTAAGATGCAGCTTATCGCTGCAAATGACAAACAGGGACATGTTTTCTATTCATATACACTGGAACAGCTGGAATGCAAACTGGTCAAGAAAATGCAAGCAAGGAATTGCCAGTATGAATGTAACAAACTGTCCAGCCACTGACCTCAGAGTCCATGGAGGCCTTAGAAGAATGGCTTTGAGCCTTTACCTGGAAATTTTAGAAAAGATATATAGGCAAAATCTGGAGGATATGATCATATCACTTGTGATGTAGCTCCAGGCTCCCCTCATGAACGAGGCAAACAAACATGCTGGGGTACAGCGATAGCTAGAGTAACACTCGGCACAAGGGTGTTCCTAATTCATGGACCAGGCAACAATCTGCCTCAGCACGTCATCTGGGGGATGAATGCTGAAGATAAACAGAGGACTCGGGTGATGGGCAAGGTATTTACACCTTCCACGTTCCACAGAGCTGAAGAACAGAATGGGACTTTATATAAGCTTTTATATAAACTTTATGGGGTTTTCTTAAGGCCACCAAACCCAGAATTCAGCAGACTGGGTAAGAATTAGCTTTCCGATGGAGAAAGCTGTGGAGGAGAAAGCTTGGAAACATGTACCACAAAGGCACAAAAAGCTGGACGTAGTTAACATTAAAAATACATGACTAACTCATTGGCAAAAGTCACATCATAGTTTTTACCGTCTAGCCCGTGATTTCTGAGCATTTGGATGGCAACGCTGTGTCCTTCACAGGATTGCCTTTGGGTAATTCTTATGTTGTCATTCCTGTACTGCAGACAGCCAAATGTGCTCTGCCCGAGGTCTCGCGGCAAGCCAATGGCACTGTAACAGGGGCACCCAGAACGCCGACACCTGCTTCTTGTACTTCTTCAGCAACAAAGTTTTCAGTGAAATCAGCAGAAATGCAGGATGATTGCATGCCCTGAAGAGACTGCAAAGGCTTCTGAAGAGGAATTATGAGCTACTGCATCAAAGGCCCCATGCTTGACATTTATTGGCTTTTTGATGAATGTTGGGGTAATTTTACTGTCAACAGTTCCTCGTTCGGAGCCCGGCAATGTTCTTTCTGACCATTATCTTGCTCAATATCACATTGGATTGCTACAAAGAGCAGAGATTTTATGTAAAACCCATCTATCTCTGTAGTTGCAAAATTTTCTAATGATTCTGCATTTAAATAATCTCATGGAAATGCTGGCTGCCTTCTCTAAGCCATAAGAAGAATAGACAAATAGTTAATTTCCATGAAGACCTAAAGCTATAGCACAAATCTCATACTGCAACGAGTAGGATTCATTTGTCTTGATTTCACTGGCATTGCACCTCAATTATACTATTTCTGAATTTAGCCGCTGAGTAACGCATCCCCATCCTGTTTTACACTTGCAAAGGAGGGGAAAAAACATGAGAGCTGTTCCTTTCTCACTCTCCGCTGTGTGATGTACCATTTCCTGGCTGCTTGTTGATCAATATTGGGAATTATTTTTGTCAAACCCATAGCTTTTATAAAAATAAAATAGTAGAACTGTACCACTAATACCATGGTGTATTTGGAAAGGGGAAAATCATTCATTAACCTTTGATGTGGCCAACTGTAGTAATTTTCATGATATGACTATAAAACGTTAATAGTTATTTAAAATATTTGTATCCTGGAGTCGTGATAATGGGAGCATCACAGAGTTATTGTATATTTTATTGATTTTGTTTGTTAGAGAGAAAAATTTGGAAATGAAACCAGATGATAAAATAACAAATTGCATTTATACCACTAAAATTTAAGCCAGATTCATGGATTTGATTCATGACTTTGTTCATAGCTACCTAATACAAGAGACTTTAGTTTTCCCTTCTAAGGTGGGACAGTGTTTTCAGCCTCCTAAAACCAAAACTTGTAACGCTGTGGAGTTAACTGAAAATAAGACACATTCCTGTAGCCTAGATCAAAACACAACCAACTCTTTAAACTAACTTCCCAACTCTTTAAACTAACTTCCACAGCAGTGCAAGTTAAGCTGTTGGACTTAAGACAAATATAGGTACTGATCTCATCCACCGGTTCTGCTGAAGGAAAGTCACCTCCTGGAAAGGCAGAACAGGTATGGATGGCAACGTCTCACACTATCTACAACTTGGCTCATTAGAGCCGTGTGTCACTGAGGTCTGATGTAATGGGCCATGTCTAAAAAAGCGGAAGCTCCAACCGTAGTCTGCTTTCTGAAGGAGTTTTTAAGGACAAATTAACTGCAATAAGAGAATGTTGACATTCAGGCTGCCTCAGCTGCTGATGACAGAGAAAGAGGTAGTTAGGTCTTCCAAAGTGGCACCCAGGTTTTGTTCCAGATCTGTCCTCCTATAAACAATTACAGTGGATGAAATCATTTTTGGAAAGATGAGCAATATTTTCCCTGTCAAGTCTGCACTGTCAACATCAAGGATAATGTGATACATACCTGCTCCGGTCTTCTCTACTTCCTGGCCCAAAATGATTCTTAGTGTAGACACCAAGTGACGCTTCTGGAAAGAAACAATAAAGGACTAGTAAAATGTACATAGAACACAGCAGGGAAGGAGAAAGTAAATGAACACATGAAGTCATTCACCTAATGTGGTCTTTAGTCTAGATATGAATGTTTTGTTTCTCATAGCTGTTTAATGAAATATACCCTTCATGCCATTACACCTTTATCATCTGTTGTTTAAGGGAGCTAATCTTACAACAAAAATCTCCATTCTGAGTGTTAGGATGCAGTACAAATACAGACATGGTGAATACCTGAGTTAAGCTCCCCTCTCTATCAAGACCTCACTAGATTAGGTGAAAAATATTTTAAAATTAGTGTGCTTTTTCTTGCTTTTTGTTTTTTTGAGTCCTTAGTGTGAAGCTAGAGCTATTATTCCATTTTTTTTTCTCTCCTTCCTGAGGGTTTGGGGATTTTTAATGAATGCTGAGATTCTTTTGTAAGTACACAAATCTGGAAAGCTTTACAAAATACCACATATCACATTTTTTAACAGCTGGTAACACTGCCATAAATACTGGAGTGGGGGAAAGCACCAGGTTGTAATGCAAAACCTGTAAGCAATGAAAGAGACAACAGATGACAGAGCAAGGTAATGAGAAAATTTGGTTGTCTGAAAGAAGGCCCTGCAGGAGAAATACTCCAGAGCACCTTTTCCATGTGAGCATTTATTCAGAGCAGACAATCCAGGAATACTTCCATGGACAGCCTGAAACCTTTATGAGGCACTGGATGGTTGAAATGCAACACCAATTTATTCAGCACTCCCAACTACCAAACTAGCAAAACTCAAACAGTAAGTTTACCTCAGCAAAAGTCCTGGTAAAGAGCTCAGTAGCAGTTCATAGGCTAAAAAGAATTGTTAAAATGACCTAGACCTTTCTGTCCTGTTCATCACCATGATATCTTAATACTTTCCTATAAGCCATGTGTTAGATAATTCTGAAGTGTAAACAAGAGGAAAAAAAATTTCAAAGCCCTGGACCAAAAAAGAACCCAAACCCTGGATTAATTTCCTGGCTTTCTCACAAAACTGCACCATGATCTTGGGCAAGCTGACAGAGGCAGAAAAGAAATGTGGCTGTCTAGTCCAACCT
>VZTV01069584.1:97609-111471 GCA_013400875.1 Anhinga rufa | reverse complement strand
GTGCCATGGACTTCCCTCTTCCTTTTATCCTCATCCTAAGTTAAAAATACACCAGGAACAGCCCCTTTCCCAGGTTGGGAAAATTCCTGCTTCCTTTTCTCAAGCTGGGAACGAGACCCTGGCCCTGATTTTGGAAAACACTCGCACGTGTGACCAAGCCACACTGCTGTCCCTTTGGCAAAGGGAGAGAGCAGCACCCCAGGCACAGCTCGGTGTGAGCTCTGCAGAGTGGGGAGCCTACAGCAATGCGCTCACGTGGGGGCTTCAGTGCTTCTCTGCTGCTCCCCCCTACGCTTGGATCTTGGGGGCAGTGGTGAGGTGAAGGGTGGGCAAAGATGCGCAGTGCTGGTGGGGGGACTTGTCCCTTAGCAAGAGGCTTTGTTGCTACCCACTGCCAAGGCTGAAGGCAACGAACCGTGGGACTGTGGTAGAGCCAGACCCACAGCCCAGCTCCCAGAAGCGGGGAGAAACCCTGTCTCTACTAACCACACTTGGGTGTTGGGCAGCAGGAAGTCTGAGCTTCTTGTACTGGCTCCCAGGGCTGGATTTGGCCCCTGCCACAACACCAGCGATGTTTCTAATGCACATCTCTCTCATGGAGATATTGTATGTACGGGTCCTGCCCCTTCCCACTGGTGTTCGGGTGGTGAAGTGGGGTGATGTTCCCGTGGGGCTGGGGTTTGTGGCTAGGCTGGACAGGACAGGCTGCAGGAGGTATATGGCCAGCGTGAGGATTGCCGAGTGTGAGCCTGGCAAGCTAAAGGTGCTCCCCTCCTCCTTGCGCTAGTTATCAAGAGTGCTCAGTCATCAGGCAGTTAATGCAACACACAACAGGCCTTTTCTTCTTGGCTGTTAGTCCTGGCTCCTAGGGAGGGGTGAAATGGCCTTGGGGCAGGTGGGCAACAGAAGCTATCCTGAATCCCATTAAAACATTTAACACCTGCTGAATCGTGCCATTGTCTGGGAGATAAAGGGAAGGGAACAAAGCTGCTCTTGGTCTTCCCTGCCAGGGTGTCTGCAAGGTTCTGCTGTCCCATTGCAGCTGGGGAGCCTGAGTGGCCTGCAAAGACCCACTTGGAGTGGCTCTGTGTCCATGTGGGGAAGGTGGCAATGTTAGGGGACAGTCCCCCGGGCCCCCTGCTGCAGGTTGGAATCAGCCCCTTCTCCCCCCATACTAAGTATTAGGTAGGAACCTGGAAAGGTCCTGCCCTAATTAGTCTGCAGTGTCGGTGCAGGCAGGGCAAAGTCTGGAGAGCAAACACGTGAGGGTAATCCTCCCAAAACCCTTGGCAGAGCTGGGCAGAGATGCTTCACCCCTGGCCTCCCACATCTGAAATACGGGGCTTTGCTGGCTCAGCTATGTTGCTTTGGTATTTGGGAATGGGGACTTTTTAGTCCATGCTCAGGTCAGACCAGGGTACAATGGTGGCTCCTGATGGACATGAAAGGTGCTCTGATGTGAGCTCGTCAGCCCTCATGGGACAGGGAAGCAGCACAAACCCTTGGCTGCTGCGAGAGGAGGCTGAGCCTGCCTCTGCTGGGGCCAGTCCTGTTGAGTGCCTAAGCAGGGGCTTGGTCCCAGCACTGCCTCCAGTCAGGGAACAGCACATGTCAGTGGATGCTGCCCTGGAGATGCCAGGGCAGGTGGAAGATGTTCCCCGTAACAGCTGTCCGGTGCAGGGCACTCTGCAAGCTCAAGGGACCTGTTTTTTTCCTGTTTTCCACAGGGCAGCCCTGCAAGGGCAGTCTTCGCTGTTATTTGGTGCAAGGTGGAGTCATGCCCTTGCAGGAGAGGGGTTGGGGTGAGAAAGCATTTCTGGCAGAGCACATAGTGCTGTCTTGGAGGTGTCTTCTGGAGCTACAGCAGCAACAGTGTGGTGTTTGGGTGTTTTCTGGCTTCTCCAGAAAGTTGGGGGGGCAGTCAGGCAGCCTATGCCAGGAGCTGCTGCACCGCTCTGCTGGTGCGTGGCCCGGAAGGGAGAGGCGAGATCCTGCCCAGCATGTTTCCCACGCTGGGAAAGGAAAAGCAGGCAAGCCAGAGTGTCAGGGCCTGTAGAGCATCAAAAGGAGAGGGAACATCACATTTCCTCTTAGCACCACAACCAGGGCAGCAGTGGTTCTGCATTTCCTTTGCTGGCAAAACTACTGGAAAAGAGGATCAGGGCGACCGAGCTGAGCAGGTTGGCATCACTTCAGCTCATTCCCATGCCAGGCTCTGCTGGGCTGGGAGCCTGCAGGACCCCAGCCCCAGAGACAGCAGCGGGCAGGAGGGATGGAGCCTGCCTTTCAAAATCCTGACTCTGAGAGGGACAAGTCTCCAAAGAAGAAGAGCTGGGTGGCAGTGGCTGATAAGGATCTACAATTATCCACTTACATTTGGGAATCCACTGCAAGCACACTCGGGCTCTGGAAAGGATAGTGGTGGCAGTTTCTAAAGCACACCTAGGCCCAGGATACCTGGAGGTGTCCGCTGTGGGGGTTAAAGCAGTGTTACCCCCTTCCCCACCCACAAACACACCCATCTACACAAACAAACACGCCAGTGCACTTGCACAAAGGAGCTTCTCCTGCTACCGCAGCTGCACTTCATGCTCTGTTATCCAGGGAGCCGTGGGTGCCAGAGTAACCCTGAGAGATAGCCCAGCTCCTGCTGGCTCTGGCTGAGATCAGTGAGGACTGTCAGGGCTGAGTAGCACGGCTGGGTGCCACAGGAGTGCATCTAAACTTCTGGCCCCCGTGGGCTCTGCATGCTGCCCCCAGAGCCAGCATGGGGGTGTCTGCACTGGTTACCCCGCTGGCTAGTGACACAGCCGGGATGCGGGAGGGTGGTGTGGGATGCAGTGACCCCACAGGAAGGCACTCCATGTGCACATGGAGCGAAACACAACCTGTTCTCGTGGCTGCGTTGGGAGAGCTGGCTTCTGGCCCATGTGGCCATGCTGGAAACGCTCCCAAAAAGAGCAAGCAGAAATAGTTTTGTAGAGCTCTGCTTTGCTGCCCGGCTCAGAGGTCTGTGGGCTCCTGTCAGGGAAGTGTGCATCGCCCTGGTGTGCCCAAGGGGTCTTCAGCATGAGTGGGGGGACTGGGGTGGGGGTACTCAGTGTCAGGCCGCTTAGCATAGACAGTAGCTTTGCTTTCCAGCCCTGGGACCTTACCCCTCCCTCATCTTTCAGCAGCCCAAAGTGTTGCAAGCAAGCAGCCCCCACCGCAGAGCTGCCCAGGTTAGGGTACCCCACACCTGCCTCGCCTGGCCCCCCGCTCTCCCCTCATCCCCAGCTGCAAAGTGAGCCAGGCAGGTGGGTGGAAAAGTGACAGCTGGTGTTGTTCCAGTGCAGGTTAATNCCCCCCACTCCCCGCCACCTCCTCCTCCCCACCGCCCGCCCCATCACCCAGGCTCCTGGCTCCTGTCAGCCCATCAGGCTCCCATTAACAAAGGCAGCCCTGGAGAGTTTGCATAGAGACCTGCTCTGCCTCTAATCTAGGTGGGCTAATCGCCTCCCTTGCCCAGCCTGCCTTCCCTGGGTCAATATTTGCTCTGAGCAAACACAGAGCCGTGACAGGTGTGCTGGGGAGAAGGCTCGCCGCCGCCAGCCCAGCCCTCTCGCCTGTCTCTGCTCAGTCACATCTCTCCGGCCCCCCGATCATCGGCCAGCCAGCGCTATTTTTATCAGGGCTATAAAAGCCCCATCCAGCCGGCGTCACCCTCATTTTCTGCTCGTGAGCCAGCGGGGGAAAGCGAAGCTGCTCACCTGCCAGCTGCCAGCGTGTCACCGGAGCCAGGTGAGGTGCTGTAGACCGGCATGCCTGGGCCAGGGTCCTGCCCGGCTGGGCGCAGGGTGCTGGGCATGTGGGACACCCTGGGGGATCCCCCAGGACAAGCGCTGGGAGCACAGTGGCACCCGCAAACTCCCAGGAGGGAAGGGGATGGACTCGGGGGGCACCGTCCTGGCTGCCCCCTTCCCTTAACTCTAACCTTCTCTCTCACCTGTATTTTCTGATCCTTTCTGTTCCCCTCTCCTCCTTCATTTACTTTCTTCCTTCCTTCCCCACCCTCCCTCCCCACCCTGCTGTGCCAGTTTAACCTGCCTCTGCTCTGTTTGGCTTTCCCAGGCAGCAGGTGTCAAGCATCCAACCTCCCGGACTTTACCCCTGGAGGAGCTGGTTCGGAGCAGCGGGTGCGACAAGGACACCGGCTCCCAGCCTGGAGGGACCCAGCTCAGGAGGAAGGATGGGGAAGGGGCTGCCAGCAGACTGTGGCAGAGCACCCCTCCAGCCCATGCCATCTGAGCCCGGAGCAACTCTGCACTTGCCTGGCGTCGAGCCCCACGTGCAAGACCTGACCTGAACGTTTTGTTCGTTCGGCTCGCGTTAGGCAGGTCCAGCCCGTCTGCAAGCGTGTGGCTGGTGCGTACACGTGCCACACCACCCGCACACCGCTGCAGCCTGTCCTGCGCGCCCGCGACCTGCAGCCCACGTAGGGAGCGCGCGCTTGCTTGCAGCTCGCGCAGGACATGCAAGCTGGTTTGCCACACGTGTGGCAGGACGAACATACAGCCCGGGTGCGCAGCGCACAAGGGACATGCGCACATCTCACAGTCTTCACCCAAACACATGCATGCAGCATATGACCTGTGCGTGGCATGTGCATGAAGCGATGGACAGGCAGTGCACATGGTACAATCTGCACGCAGCATGCACGAACGCCATGGGACCTGCACATGTGTGGGACATGGGACCCGTGTGGCATTTGTACACATAGCATTTCTGACACTCGGCTTTGCAGGCTGTGACGTGCAAGACCCGTGTCCGTGTGCCTGTGGCATGACAGGCATGTGTAACACGCTAGGCACACGCATCCCGCCTGCGTGGCTGACCGCCGCCTGCAGCAGCTTGCTGGGGAAGGGCAGCCTGGCCCTTGCGCCCCGGCAGCGCTGCAGAGCCGTGGCAGGCGCAGGGAGCCCTGGCAGCACTGCCCTGCCCTGGCACAGCACTGGCCCCGGGTGGAGCTCACCAGGCTCTGCCAAATGCACAGGTAGGTCTCAATGGTCTGCTGGCACCAAGGGAGCTTTAGCTGCTGACACTGTGCAGGCAGTGGGGAGGGAGGGCAGGAGCAGGCAGGGAGAGCAGGGCAGAGGATGGGGGGTGTAGCATCCTTTCCTGCACACCTCTGCCCAGGTTCGCTCCCAGGAGCTGCACTTCCTGGCCCTTGCGGGGTCTGTCTGCCTGTGCCCTGGGCTCCTAGGGCAGGTGTTGCCTGCTGCTCACCCTCATCCTGTGGGTCAGGTACCAGCTCCTGCTGGAGGCAATAGCCCTGCCCATGCTTGCTGTGGAAGCGTATGGGGGGTGTGGATCTGATGAGCTGGGGGGTCTCTGCCAGGACAGCCCTGCCCACTGCCTGCCCAGCTCTCAAAGCACAGTGCAGTGCTTGACCTGGACTCCTGTCCCATCCCTGTTCCCTCCTGCCAGCACAGAAACACTCGGAGCCTGGGGCTGCTCCTAGCACCATGGTGACAGCAGGGAGGCCGGGAGAGCTAGGAGAGGGGACAGCAAGGGGCCTGCTTTCCTCCCATCCCAGGAGGTTGTCTGGGGGGTGCAAAATGCCCCACACCTCCCTGCCTTGCCATGTCTGCAATTTCTCTGACAGCCCTGAGCACGCTCCTGCCCTGCCCTAGGGATGCCGCTGCTGGGAGCTCCCCAGCAGGCACTGGCGCTTCTTTTGTAGCACAGGATCCAGCTCTGGCTGCACCGTGCTCAGGGATGCTCGAGTTTAGAGGTGGGTCCCGAGCCCTTCCTGCAGCTTCTCTGCAAACGCTGCAAAGGCTGAGCCCAGCCTCACAGTGCAGATGGAGGAGAGGCTGGAGGTGAAGGAGACCAGGATTGTGCCAAGGGACAGGATGATTCCTGCTGCTTTCACTTGCCCCCATCCAATCCATGTGCAGGACAAGGCTCAGCAGACCCTGCCTTGGAGCAGGAGAGCCCTGCTCCCTCCCAGGGGTGCCCCTGCAAGGGATGGAGATAAGGTACCTCCTGGTCTCCCTGCTTGGGCAAGGCTGGGAAAGTTTCCAACAGATGGTGTGGGAAAGCATCAAAATCAAAGACGTCAAAATCTCCAGTTGTGCTGAGCTCCCCATGTCTCTCCAGAGCCAAGTGCCCATCCTAGCCTGGGAACAGCCACCACACGGTGCATTGACTGGCAATCACGGTGGCCACAGGCCACATCTCTGGGCCATGTCTCTGGGCTCTGTCTCCTGCTACCAAGCCTAGCAAAGTTGAAAAGCCAAGAAAGCACAACACATCCCCTGATCCACATAACCCCCTGCAGCTGCCCCACTCAGGCTGGGATCAAACAGAGCATGATTAATAACGCTGAGCAAAGCCAGACCCTGCTGCCCATGCTGCTCCAGCCGCCGCACGTGCGTCCCTGCGGGGGCAGAGCCTGGCGGAGATGGTATCTGGCAGAGCAGGGCTGCGGAGATGCTGCCCGGCCGCCTCGCTCTCCCTCAGCACCACTGGGCTGCCTTATGCCCCAGCAGGACCCTGCACCCCGTGGGACCCGTGTTGCACTCTGTAGATAGCCCAGGTGCTCTGGAAAAGCATTTTTTTGGCTTTTCAGGGTATCCAGGCGGCAGCCGGGGGAGCCAGACCCTGTGCTGGCACCAGCAGCAGGTCTGTGCGCAGGGCAGCCTGTGTGTCCCAGCAGGACAATTGCTGTGCACCCCCCGCGCCATCTTCCCAGGCTGCTCTCCCTGCCCCAGCACTGCGAGCCCAGTGGCGCTGGGACGCTGAGACACCCCTCAAAGCTGGGGGTGACCCGGGAAGCCATATTGCCCTATGGGCTGACTTGGCTGGGGAATGGCCCTTTGGTAGGGTTTGCACCCAAGGGTGAGCTGCAGCCCAAGGCGGGCAGAGCCGGGTGCTTTAAACACCCACATCTGCCACGTCAGAGCCAGCACCGTTTCTGAGGGCTGTCCCAGGCTGGCAGGCTACAAGGCGCAGGGGGGTGCTGCTGCCCACGCTGCGCTGTGCTGCCCTCACACCCCCTGGGCCCTGCATGGCCATTTGCATGGCACTGGGGACCTGGGGACCTGGGCTGGGGATTTGCATGGTGCAGCTCTGCACGGGGAGGATTTGCATGGGGAGGGCAGGGTGCAGGGGGAGCGCTGGGGAGGCACGAGTGCCCGTGTCTGCATTTGCATATAGGTGTAGTTGCCTACTTACAGGTGTAGTTGCCTACATATGCGTTTGCATTTGCATGTATGTGTTTATTTGTGTGCACGGCTGTGCACGCGTGTGGGTTGGGCAAGCAGTGAGGAGCTGGTGCATCTTGCTGCTGTATTCACTGCCCCGCGTGTGCATGTGTGCGTGCGTGTGGGTGTGTGTCTGTGCTCCTGCCGAGCTAAATGTGCCCTGGCCATGCCAGTGCCATGCCTGCTGCTCTGTGCCCTGGTGCGTGTGCATCATATGAACGCAGAGGTGTGCGCCCTTGCTGGCTGCCTGCGGGGTGCTACCTGCAGGCTGCGTGTCCTGCCCAGCCCGGATGGGGTGTGCCATCCCGGGGCAGGCACTGCTTTGCCACAGGATGTGGCAGAGGCAGCTGGTTAACCTCTGCACCCCAGTGCCCTGCGGGGATCAACCCAGGGAGCTGCCACTGCACACAGGGTTGTGTGGGCACCCCTAGACCCCAGGTGTCCCCCACCCAGCCTATTCACTGTAGTGCTGTTGTGCCTGGAGGAGACGCCCAGGCTGAGCAGGGGCTCCCTGCCCCTGAAGGTCACTCTGTCCCAGCACCGCTGCGGGTACCCAGCCATCTTGCACAAGGAGACTGAAGCTGTTTGCATCCCTGAGGCTGGGCTAATGTTGGATGTCATGGTGTTGCTGAGCACCCCCTGGTTGTCTCCAGCCCCCCAGCCTGCTCCTGGCCAAGGACAGGGAGCATAAGGGACTGTCCTCGCTCTGTGCTGGGGTCCTGCCCTCCCCGTGCCAGGCTGTAGCTTCAGATACTGCCCCCAGGCAATGGGTCCATCCCACATATTCCCCCCCAACTCAAGATGATGGGGAGAGGCAGCCTTCAGCCCAGCTGGCTCTGGGACAAGCTTATTGCTATTTGTCAGGCAGGGTGGAGGGGAGAGGTGGGTCCCAGGCATGGAGCTGCATCCTGCCATGGTGAAAGAACAGGCAGCTCTGCACACCCCAGCCCATTCCTGGCTGAGGGGAGCATCAGGCACAGGGTGGGTACAGCCTGGCATACCCCCCCCTACACCCACGGGCCACTGGGGTGAGGAGACAGGTTTTTCCATTGCCCCGGGAGACGGCTCTGAACCCCCACAAGCGAAGGGGATAACGGGGGGCCCTGCTGAAGAGGTGCTGGGGAGAAAAACCCAGAGCTTGCACTAGTCCTGCATCGTGGAGTGCATCAGCCCCATCCTCCCACGGGGCCTCCAGGGAAGGGATGAGCGATGAGACTCCCCTCTCACGGGCCAGCCGGTGGCCCCAGGAAGCTCATGGTCAGCCTGCCCAGGGGATGGACATTGAGCAGGGTTCCAGGGCCCCTGCTCCTGGCCCAGCTGTTGCTGGCTTCAGGACTCCGGAGGCAGGATGTTCTGTTCTTGCCGCAGCGCCTGGTTCGGCCCCCGCCTGCACTGCCTCCTCAGAGCTGCTGGAGGATGGGAGCTGCCGCTGCCAGGCTTTTCATCTGCCTCCNCCCTGGCTCGGGGCACCTGCCACTACAGATGTTGCCGACATGGGAGTGGAGGAGCACCAGGGTGGAGTGGGACCTTGGCCAGGCGCTGGCTGGGCTGGCATCCCCCGGCTGTGGGGCTGAGGGAGCTGGGAAGAGGAGGTCCAAGGATCCTGTCCTTGCTCCTTGCACTCCCATGGCAACACCCCAGGTGCTATAGGTAAAGCTGGGGCCCAGGAAGCTGTGCTCACCCCATAGTGCCCCTACAAATATGACACAAAGTACTGAAGGAGATGCACCTGCAACTGCCTGCAGGATGGGCTGGGTGTGGGGTTGGACATGCTCCCCCTGTCTCCATCACCATGACTGGTCTGCACTGGACACTGTGTGGGGACCAGGACGTTTCTCCAGGACACTGTAGCTGTGGGGTGCCCTGGGGGTGCCAGGCTGGGGTCATCTAGGGTAACAGGCAGGAGGTTGCAGTTGCTGGCACCAGTGGGCTCCATTTCAGGTCAGGATCTGGACCCGAGGACCAGATAACAGCTCCTCTGCCACAGTGCCCGGCATCCCCATCTGGGTAGGGTATGATGGGTGTAGGGGGGACACCTGAGGCTGCAAGGGACCTGCCAGCATGGGGGTTTTGTCCCACTGTCAGTCCCATACCAGGGCTGGGCCAGCCTGGGGATGCAGCAGTTGCCACCTGCTCACACCCAGGCTGTAATCCACAGGCAGGAGGTGAGCAGCTGGCAGAGCCTCCCTGACCTTCAGGTGGGATTAGTCCCCATGGGAACAGTGGGGAGCAGGCAGGTGAGGCCACGGCTTCCCCTGCAGCTCTTGGGGACTGAGCAAGGCTGGCAGAGCTGGGGGATTCAGCACGCCCCTACGCCAGGGGCAGCCTGCAGCCAGGGCCAGGCAGCGGCCACGCAGGGCAGGTCCTGGATGGGTGGCAGAGGGGTGAGCATGTGTCCCTGGGAGTATCCTTGTCTTGGTGGGTCTTTGCAGGTGCGTCTCCAGAGCTGTGGGCACCACAGGGCAGAGTGGGCACCCACAGTCCCACAGGGAGGGGGTGAGCATGGTGCAGGTGGGGGCAGTGTGTGGGCAGGTCTGGAGAGCTGGTCCCACTGGGGTTACTGGTGGCTGGCTGAGAGCCATGGGTGTGTGGGGAGAGGGGAGGCTGGGGTGAGAGGTGCTGCGTGGAAGACCACCTCAGCAGGCTGTTTGCAAGACCCAGCTGTGAGCGGGAACATGTGGGTACCCCTTGCACTGCAAGTGGCTGTGCCCTCTACCATGTCCCTGCCCTTCTCCGGCCATTGGTGACAGTACCCAGAGACTAGTCAGCATCTTGGTCCCCAGTTCCCATCGGGGTTCCTCTACCACTGCCTGCTCACCCTGAGGACTCATCCTGTGCTGGGTGCAGCAGGAGCTGGGGCAGGTACCAGCCCAGCTCTGCCCCGGGGGAGTCCAAGTGCTGGGACCAGTCCTGGCACGGAACGGCTGGCAGCCCGCAGCATGCGTGTGTGCCTGTGTGGGAGCTAATCCCGGCAACATCTGCCAGGCTGTTTGCAATCCCGGGAGTTTCCGGCAGCGGGGAGGGGACGGCTGGGTGCACGGGGGACACGTGTGTGGGGTGGCTGGCGTGTGCCGGGGCTCCCTGTGCAAGGCAGCGCCTGTGCAAGGAGGCTTTTGTGGCGGGTATGCGCCTACACATATGTCCTCTGTGGCCAGCAAGGCCCCAGGAGGAAACCAGTGGCGCTGGGGACCCAAGTGAGCCCCTCAGCTCTGTGATTTGGGGACCCAGCAGGTGGAAGTGGGGATTTTAGCCAGGATTTACCAATCCTGGTGTGGCCATATTCAGAGCAGCCCCAAAGGGGAGATGCTTGGGGAGGGAAGGGGTGTGTGTGTGCATCCTTGCCGAGGAGGATGATTTCCCAGGGAAATGAGGCTGGGGGACAAAGGGGAGGAAAAAGAAGCAGTGGGGCTGGGTGGGGGGAACTATGCACTGCCCCGATCTAATCAGCCAGACCCTGCAAATAAAAGCCACCTGTTTTGGCCCTGGCAGCAGGAAGCCATCCCCAGAACAAACAGAGCACCAGGCAACTGGGAGAAAGACAAACAGGGGCTGGCACCAGCTCCATCTGCTCCTGCTTGGCCCAGCCCCTGGACCTCCAGCCCCTTGGGGTCACCATACAGCCCCCAGCAGGGTTGGGGGCAAGGAGAGAGGTGCTAGTGGGGCTCGGAGGGGTGGGTGGCCAGGGCTCAGCCCACAGCATCAGCTAGATGCAGGACCACACACAGCTGTGCTGGTCTGGTCAGCTAGCCCGGATACTCGTAACAGCAGTGGGAAAGACAGCACGCTGCCATGAGTCCCAGATGTGGTATCAACATCAAGATGCCCGGGCAGCACCTGCCTCACCTCCCTCGGTGCTGCCTTTCAGCCTGCTGAGCTCCCCAAGCCGCGCGCCGTCCCAGGACCAGCACCCACACAAGGCACGGGGGTATAACCACACGGCCGGGGACCACTTATGGCATGGTCTGGGCTTGGCATGGAGCAGCTGGGCGACCCGGTCCTCCCACCATGTCCTGAGGCTGCCCGCCACCCGCGCTGTGCCCTGTGGCATGGAGAAACCCGATCTGTTTTGCTAGCACAGGGAACAGGCTGAGCCAGGAGCAACACAGGGGCCCTTATTAAATTAGCCTATGCAGGAGGCCCTAAGCAAACGCTAACCAGCTCCCAGAGCCGGTATTAGCAGCTGCCCTTGAGCAGAGTCGCTGCCTGCCCCCGCACCAGCCTCCCCCTGCCCATGTCCCCAGCCAGGCAGGTGTGGCTGGGGGCTGGCAGGTGACCCAGCCATGGGGATTCTGGCTGGTGACAGGGACTGCCTGGAGGCTCTGAGAGATGCCCCAGGGAGGCCAGGCTGCGTCAGCATCCTGGGGTGCAGTGGGGAAGGGCCCTCAGCATGGCCCCTCATGGATGACCACCCTCATTCACTGTCTCCGGACATGGCTGTGGCTCCCATGTGGCTGCCCTGAATATGCCAAGCGGGGGATGAGGCACACCCCAGCATGTGGGACATGCTGAGAAGCGAGGAAGGGGCACAGCCTGCATCTGGGGGTGTGTTTCTCCCCTGCGACCCTCAATTCTTTTATCCAAAGGGTTGTATAGGTGTGACTGAACTTCCTGTATGCCCCTCATGGCACAACACCAGTGCTCCACAGATCCTGTAGCAAACTACAACAGTGCCCCGCACACCCCATACGCACATCCCACAAGCCCGCAGCATCCCACATATCCTGTGGTGCCCCACGCCCTGAGGCTCTGTAATACACCCCACAGTGCCCTGCACCCCATAACCCCAGACTGCCCTCACACCCTGTAGCACCTCAAGCTAACCAGTGCCCCACACCTCTGCTCACCCAGCCCAGGCGAGGGGCAGCAGCGGCGTGGGGGGACCCTGCAATGCGCTAGCTCTGCATCTTGCCCCACCTTCTACAGGGTGTTGGCTTCCCTAAGGGCTACCCAAATCTGTCCCCCAGCACTCTGAGGGATGACTCCAGGCCACCGGACTGCATCCCAGAGGTCTGATTACCCCCATGCATCCCCTTCCCTCGCTGGAGAGCATCCCCATCCTTCCCTCCATCCTCAGCTCCCCCAGGCAGCTCCCAGGGGGAGCTGTTATCCCACTGCTGTTATGAGTATCCCCCTGCTACAAGCACCCAGGGCGTCACAAGCTAAGGCTCGTCTCCCCAGCGTCTGTCCCCGGCCAAGGGCCACCAACGTCCCTTAGCTGGAGCCAGCTCCAACCGCTGCCAGGCTGCACCCTCTGCTGGGACCTGCAGGCATCGGCGCAGCCCCACACCGAGCCCCCGAGCAGGGAGGGAAATGCAGTGGGGGGGACACGAAGAGGACCCACGGGTCCTGCTCCAGCTCGTCTCTGCTGTCACCCCTTAGTGCCCAGTTCTTGCTGAGAACGGAGCAGAGATGCCAGGCATCCTAACACACCCGCAGCTGCCCGTGCTACATCCTCCGTCACCGGCACTGCTGGGCTCTCTTGGGATGCTGACCCTGTGCTCAGGACCCCCAGGAGGGCTGGGGTTTTCCTGGGAGGGTTTGGGGTGCTCTGGGCCAGCCCTTGCCCAGAGGCCAGTGTGGCTCCTGCCCAGTTTAAGGTAGGCAGTGCCTGGCTTCACCACAGGCTGTGCAGGGATGCTGCAAGGGATGCTGCTGCCAAGAGACTCGGGATTTCACGGCTCAGCAGGGCACTCTTCTTCCCTTCCAGCCTGTGTTGGCCTCATCCAGCCCAGGTCCTGGTGGGAGGTACTGGAGATGTCTGCATGGCACAGTGAAGTCCCAGGCAGGGCTGGTCCTGCTGCCCAGGTGAAGAACACAGCTCTGCCCCAAAGCTGGTCCCCTCCCACCGCCCAGTGTCCCCTGCCTGGGTGGGAGGTGTGCAGGGAGTACAGGGAGCCCTTTGCCAGGCCAGGGGACTTACCCAGGGCATTGTAAGTGAGGAACATGTAACTGGGGTCCATCAGTGCCTGGTCCAGAGACAGCACAGGAACCTCTGCAGGGTGTTGCACATCTCCCAGAGCATAGACAGACCAAGCTGTAGCTGTGCCAACACCTCCTCCCCGCCTCCCACTCACCCTAACCTTCTCCCACCCCACACAGAGCCCTGTCCCTGCAGACTGGGTCTCTGCCCTGCCCTGCCAGCTCGGGACACACAAGGCAGAGCCTGGCTGGAGGAGGGACCTGCAGTGGCACAGCCCCAGATGGAAGGGCAGATGCAGCCCTGGGCGAGCCCTGCATCCCAGTGTGAGGACATGAGTGCCCCTCAGCTCCCAGCTGGTAAATCCCTGCTTCACCCTGGCACCTCCTTCCCATCAGCCGCAACCCTGGCAAAGGCTGAGGGTGCCCTGGGAAAGGCTGGGTCTCTAATCCCTGGGCCAAGCAGGGACATTGTCCAGGGGCGGAAAGGAAAGCAGCGCGTCAGGCCCTTTGCCCATTGTGCCCTGAGCCCCTGCGCAAACACAGCCCAGCACTTTCATTGTCAGCCCCGTGGCGTGCGGGGGGGCCGCTCTCGCCACATTGCCTAACTGGAATGGACAGCCGGAGTCTGGGGTGGGTGCGCACCCCGTCCCCCCATCCCCTGCCTGCTGACACAGCGCCCTGCCCGCCTGCACCATC
>VZTV01069584.1:78858-89966 GCA_013400875.1 Anhinga rufa | reverse complement strand
ACCCGCGCCCCTTTTTTCCACTCCCCCCCAGATCCAGTCGGGGAAACTTTGTTCAAAGACGGCAAGAGCCAGGCGTGGGGGTCCCTCACCCCGGGCGTGCAGAAAGGTAAGAGCACCGCCGCCCCTTCCCCGGGACCGGCGCGGAGCGGGGCCCGCCCGGGGCACACGCACACCCTCCCGCGCCCCGCAGCCCTCGGGGGCCCGTTCCCGAGCCCCGCTCGCCGCTGCTGCGGGCGGCTCGGGCTGGGAGCATCCCGCCGCAGCCGAAACCCTCCGGCAGAGCGGCCGAGCCCCGACGGCCCGGAGCCGCCGTCCCGTTGCAGCGGAGGGGAGCGGGGTGCCCAGGGCCCCCGGCCCCCCCCGGAACCCCGCAATGGGGCCGGGCGGGTGCGGGGTCCCAGCTCGGGCCCCCCCGGTGCTCCGGGGACATCCGACGGGGAGGGAGTGGCCAGCCAGCCCAGGAGCTGGGGAGGCTAATCCGGGGGACCCGCGCCTGGGAGCAGGGAATGAGGTGGGATAGCAGCCGGGAGGGAGCTGCTGGTGCGGGGCTGGGGCTCGGGCAGGGCAGGGGTCGGCTGGGAGGTGGTGGATGGATCCCATCCATCTGAGGATCCCTGGGATCGGCCAAGGGCTGGCCAGGGAGCAGCCTGGAGCCTGCTGAGGAGCGCAGCAGGGCTGGTCATCAGGCAGATGCGGTGCCAGTGCTGTGGCGTTTGGGCCACGTAGCTTGCCCATCTGGCAAGGAGACAGGGGTCAGGGGGTGCTCTGAGCAGGAGAAGGGGAGCCCTGGGTTGGGGGGGGGACACACAAAGCTGGGACCCAGGCAGGGCATCTGTACTGCAGACTCTGCCCCAGACATCCTTGGCGCACTGCGCTGTGTTGAGAAGGACCTTTCTGGATTCCTGGAGGTTCCCTCAGGGAGCTGCTGGGTGCTGCAGCATAGCACCCTGCGGCAGGCAGGATTGAACCTCGCCACCCCACCCAGCCACACCGCCCAACACCTCCCTGCCCTCCTTGCATGGGGTGGGGAACCCCTGGGCGGGGGGATAGCAGGAGCCCAGGGTGGGGGCTGCAGGGATGGAGAAGAGATGAGGGCTGCAGAGAGATCCCCCGCCTTGGTCCCAGGATGGGGGATTTGGAAATACAATACCTTGGACAGACCTGGGCTCGTCTGCCTGGATTGGGATATCTGAGTGAGGTTTGGTGGACTGGGGATGGATGGGAACGGCTGATCCCTGCTTCTTCCAGAGCAAGAATTGTGGGGCACAAGATAAAATAGGTGGGTGTGAAGCAAGCAGGGCACAGTGGTTCTTTGTGGGAAATGAAGCTGAGCTGTGGGACTGCCTGCTGCAGAGGTCATGGGTGCTAAACCTCTATATGGGATCCAAGCACCTTTAGACAAAATAGTGGCAGAAAAGCAGAGGTAGGAGGATGAAATGCAAAGACATTGCCATGGGAAGAGCCTGCAGTGCAAGGGCTGAGCTCAGGAGCAGGGATGTGCAGGGGGTGCTGCTTGGGAGGGAGTGGGGGGGAGTAGGGAGGTGTCTAGGCAAGTGCAGGGCTGCTCTGCAGGGTGGCTGCGTCCCAGCAGCAGGACTGCTCATCACCCTAAGCTCCAGGGAACCTCTCCTCTCATGACCTCTGGCCAGACTCAGTGGAGTCCGTCCTTGTGCCTCACCATGGGCATGTCCAGGTGTGCCAGGTTCCTGCGTGTGCACAGCCTGGCACAGGGGCATCTCAGGCACCCACCAAGGGTGCTCTGCAGTGCAAGCTGTGAGTGCAATGGCCATGGCTCAGAGAGGACAGTTTTCCTCTGGAAATAAGGAATACTGGTGCCTGATTCAAAGTCACAACAGGTCCTGCCCCATCCCGGTCTCTCCTTCCCTACACCTGCCTGCGCCTGCCAGGGGTGCAGGTCAGAGCAGTGTTGCACCCTGACTTCAGCTCACCATGGAGACATCCTTGCAGATGGGGCCAGAACCCAGTTTCAAGCAGAGGTGACAGTGGGGAATAATTGGTGCTGGGATAGATCTGAGTACTGCCAAGATAACCCTTCTTGGGGCTGTATATCAAAGAACCAGACCAGACTCTCACACCAAAGCAAATGCGCAGGTATTTATCTTCAGTGGTGTGCGAATGAGGGTGGGAGGGATGTGGGGAGCCTGGATCCAGACCCACTGCAGCCTGTGCTGACCTCTGAGCTCTCCTACCCCTGTCCTGAGGTGCAGGGGTGTCCTCTCCTCCTCTTGCTTGGGGGACAGGATGGGGTAGGGATGCTGCAAAGGAGACACAACCTCGTTACCATCTTCTATGTCTCCAGAGCAGGGAAGATGCAATGAGGTGCATCTGAAACCTGGGTCTGGGATGGGGCAACATAGCGGGGGGTGAAGGAGACCAGGGCAAATCCTGCCCCGCTCCTTGTGCCTCGAGAGGGAGCTTTAACTTCTCCGGGGCCTGGCCTTGCAGGCAGCGGGCAGATCCAGCTGTGGCAGTTCCTGCTGGAGCTGCTCTCGGACCGAGCCAACCTGAACTGCATCGCCTGGGAAGGCACAAACGGGGAGTTCAAGCTGATCGACCCTGACGAGGTGGCACGGCGCTGGGGCGAGCGGAAGAGCAAACCCAACATGAATTACGACAAGCTGAGCCGGGCGCTGCGCTACTACTACGACAAGAACATCATGACCAAGGTCCACGGCAAGCGCTATGCCTACAAGTTCGACTTCCACGGGCTGGCGCAGGTGTGCCAGCCAGCCACCCCCGATCACACCCTCTACAAATTTCAGGGCAACCTGGCCCCGCTGCCCTTCTCGGGCATCTCCAAACTCAACCTCATGACCTCGGGGGTGACGCCAGCTGGCTTCTCCTACTGGCCTGGCTCCAGCCCATCCCTCTACCCCGGGCATGGGCTCCAGCCCTCCGCCCCATTCAGCGCCATGGCAGCCTCCCACCTCAACAACATGAACAACCATTACCATTAGAGGCTCGGCCATGCCAGGTGGACCTCCCCGTCCCCGGCAGCATGGGGCTGTGGATCTGGGGAGCTCAGCAGGGAGGGATGGGGGGGGTGGGATCATGCTCTGCTCTCAGTTGCCCCCTTTTAGATTTGGAGAGTGGTGTGGGGGGCAAAGGGTGCTTGCAGGGTAGCTGGGTTGCTTCCCTGATGTGGGTGGCTGGAGGAGAGAAGCCATCTAAATTTAGGGTGACGAGGGATCCATGATCCTGGAATCGGATGTGGATGCCTAAAGCAGGGTGTGAATGGAAGGAAAAACCATGGGCTCCCCTCCTGGCAGGGACCCTGTGTCCCCTTTCCTTTGCAACATGTCACTTACCCCATGAAGGTCCTTAGTTCTACCCCCAGCCTGTGCCTGCCCTCCTCATTCCCTGTAGAGAAGAGTCAGGAGCTGGGGCCCCAGGGCCCCATTAGGGTCCCACTGGGCAGAAGCAGGGAAAGGGGACCCGCCCTCCTGCTCCTTGGTCCTCCACCTTTGTCTCCAAAGCTTTCCTCTCCTCCATCCCTCCTACATCTCCTGCCACTGGTGGCTTCCTCCAGACCTCAGGAGAAGCCTTGGTTTGGAGAGTAGACACCCTTCATGGATTAACTCTGGGGCTCTGGGATTGGAGGTGCCAGGGGCAGGTGTGGGGGGCACTGCCAGCCCTCAGGGCAAAGCCAGAACCTAGAGGCAGCAGAGCCTGGCCCCTGTAACTCTGCCCTCTCCCCAGTGCCCGAGGACCACGCCACAGAGTGGGATGGTCCCCAACACCCTGCACACGAGCCTGTGTCCTGCTGGTCACTTCCAAGTTTAATGTTCCAATTTTACTGTGGCTTTTGCCCCTCACATACAGGGCTTGGTGGGACACCTTCCACGGGTGGGTACATCCCCAGGGACAAGGTTGGGTAGGAGGTGGAGCAGGAGGAGGGATGACAGCAGGACTAGGAGTCCCAGGCATGGAGGTGCAGCCCTGGGTCTCTCCCCCCAGGTCCAAGGAGGTGCCCCCATCCTCCGGAGCAGGACTTTGGCCCAGTGGATGCAGAAGAGCTGGGCATGCTGGGCTCTGCGCTGGCTGCGGGGAGGGATTGGTCTTCAATAAAACAGAGAGGTGCTGTGACCTGTGTCCTCTCACATCTGCAGGGGGCTGGCGAGAGGGGAAACCACCCAGCAAATGCCCTCCCATCCAAGCCAAAGCACCTGCAGGGCTGCGGTGGGGATGATGCAGCCACCCTGCTGCATCATCTTTTCTCCAGGAATCACCTCTGGTTTCAGAGCTGGAAACCTCTGGGCTTCTTGAGACACCCCTCCAGGGAAGCCACATAACCTGTTCCCAGGCTGGCAAGGGAATGTGGCAGCTGGAGGCAAAGAGGAGATGCAGTTGGCCTGGCAGATGTCTGCCACCCTGCCATCATCCAGGGCAATCTGGGATGCCAGGAGCCGGATCTCTTGTGACCCACAGAGCCCTGTGCAGCCAGCTCAGGGCAATGCACTGGACCCAGAAACAGCCTGATCCTCCAGCGGGTGTCCCTGCTGGGCTGCGCTGTGCCAGGAGTGGGGAGGTACCGAGCCATGGGGCCAGGCTCACATGTGACATTGATGCAGGGCTGAGCGGGGAAGCACTGCTTGCCCGGCTTCAGGAACGTGCCCACAGATCCACTGGTGCCCGTGGTAGCTGGTGTGGGCTCAGGGGCTGCCCTCTGCCTCCCCCCTCCTTGAGGCTGTTCTTCCCATCCCACCCTCATCGCAGGTCCAGGGTGCCAGGGCTGGGGGCCAGGCTTATGGCAGGGATCAAATTGGCCATGTAGGGGGGTGCTGTGCAATTACCCAGCCCATGGAGGGGGTGGTCAGCCCCTGGCCCCTCTCCCTGTGCCCCCCAGATCAGAGCAGCTCCCAGATAGATCTGGTGGCTCTGTGCTACCCCCTCTGCATCCCTCCAGGGTCTGGTCACTCCCATGGCCTTGGTGGCATCTGCTCAGACGCATCCTCACTGTCCTAATCAGCTTAAGGGAGGGGAATCTGATGTCAGTGTCTCCTCCGGGGAGGGCTCAGGCTATGGGGTGGGGGGGGGCCTGATGCCGCTAGCAGGGAGCCCATGTGTGGGGAAGGAGGTGTAGGGACTGGGCACATCCCTCCCGGGAGGGGTCCCTCCCTCCAGGGTCCCTGAGCATTGCCCAGCCTGGTCCCCAAGGAGAGTAGGAGGTGAAGTGGCAGGGAAAGGAGTAGTTACCCCCATGCAACCAGCACTCAGGCTGGAGACCACCCTCCTATCCTAGCTTGGCCTTGCAAGGGCAAAATGGGGGGCTGGCCACAGCTGGCTCCCTCAGGGAGCAGGGGAGCCTGCTTCAGGGCTTAGGTAACTGCATGACGCAGGGCAGGACATGGATTAAGGGATGTGGGTCACTAGTAGCTGCCTCCACACCACCCCGCTCCTATCCCTCCTATCCCTCTGCCAGTGCCTGCATCAAGGAAGCCCAGGTGAGCCTAGTTCCTTCCTCATTCCCAGCCCTGCAATCCAGGTCACTGCTGGATCGGAGGCCGAACATGCTGGGGAAAGGGGAGAGTTACCTTTTTGGGAGAGGGAGGACCACTGTACACCCCCAATGCAACAGGCTGCAGCTGAGGCTTCCTTCCTTCTGCTCTGAGCTCACCTGGCACGGTTCCCCTGCTCTGTCCCCAGAGTGCCACCCAAAAAGCCAGGAACCAGCCCTGCACTCCCCAGGAACAGTAGCCAGGAGGGAAGGTGAGGGATACCCATGCAGGACCGCACCAGCAATGCTCTCACCTGCCTGAGGATACAGCTGATGTCACCACGGCAACTCGGGATGCTCCCATCCCCGGGCCCCACTAGGAGCAGCACCCCACCCCATGTTGTGCCTATCAGAGGGGGGGGACAGAGCATCACCTCCCACCCAACCCAGCCTCCCCCCTCCCCAGAGCTCCATCTGACCCAGCCTGCCAGCAGCGCTGCTTTCTTCAGTCACCAAAACCGCCGGCTCAGAGCAGACTGCAGCAAAATCCTGCCAATGGGCGAGCGGGCTGAGCCCGGCACAGCTCCCGGTGGAGCATCGTCCCTGGCCCCAACCAGGGGTGCCCAGCCTGGGGGGCTGATGGGGGAGCACCGTCCCTGGCAGTGGGGTGCACCAGCTGGGTGGGGAGCTTGTCCTAGGTGGCTGGCAGCAGGGTGCATGGGCCCGGCGCACCCGCAGGCTCAAGACCTACCTGTGGGGAGTCCTCAGGTGCCCTGCCCAGAGTGAGATGGGGGAACGTGGCCCCAGAAGGCCCAAGCCTGCACTGGGAAGAGTGAGGGAGCAGCACACATGGCCTGGCAGTTTCTTCTGCTGCCTTGCGATTAAAGGCAGAAGGTTTTTTCCTACTTATAAAAAAAAAGGAAAAAACAAACCAAAAACCAAACCCAAACAAAAAAAAAACAACAAACCCCACGTATTTTAGTCTCTGGCTTTGCTTAGCAGGCAAAAGGGCAGGATTGAGCCCTGCCCTGGTCTCAGCCTCTTGCCAGGATGGTGGGAGGACCCTTCCAACTCCCTCAAAGCCTCTCAGCCCCACAATAAGGGATCAGAGCAGGGATGGAGTAGCCCCTCTCCTATTCTAGCAGAGCCACGTCGCCACTTGCTTCATTTCTCTGCTGCGAAGAGCCTTCACAGCACAGCCAGGTCATGCCTGCACCAGGGGTCACGGGCTGCCTCCCTGCCCACCCCTGCTCCCCCTCCAGCTCTCCCAATTCCCACCGTTTCCTCCTCTCCGCATCCCCGCTGCGGNCCCCCAACTGCTGACTCACATCCTCTCTCCAGACACCACCTTTCCTTGGCCTGGCTCCCTGCAAAGTGCTTCATGACTTAGTGTGGCTCAGCCAGAGCCTGCAGGTGCAGACAGTAGGACTCCAAAACCCCTCATGAAGCCTCTCCAAGGAACCAACCACGATGCTCCTGAAAGATGCTACGTTCTCCCTCGCCAATGTGCTCAGAGCTGGGGCCGTACTGCCACCGTAAACACCCCTGGCTTGGGCTTCTCTTCTCCCAGGTCCTGGATGCACCTGGGGGGACCTTTGTGCACTTTGAGTTTCTTCCCTGCTTGCTGCCCTCCCCAGACACAGGGATGCTTTGGATGGAGCCCCAAACCTTGCCCATGCTGCCACCTGCTCTCTGGTGTCCTGGTGCCACTCCTGCACAGCTGTACACTGAGACCTTGGGCTGGACTCTGCTGAGGGCAGGGGCTGGGCAGCGGGGAGGACTGGATTAATGTGCTAATGCCAGATTACGCTCTAATGCAGGACTTCTGATGAGGGAGTGGCACCTGGTCCAGCCCGGGGGTACTCACTCCCCGGGGCAGGCTCCCCATGACTGCCCTGGGCCACAGTTTGGTGCTGCCCAGCTGTCCTCCAAGGAGCTCGGTCCTCCAGGGTGGCACAGGACCGTGAGTCAGGCAGGGGACACAGCACAGCTCTCAGTGGGCTGGAGGTAACGCCCCGACCTAGGCAGCCCTGGCCGTCCACTCTGCCAGTCTCCATGGCAGAAGGATTAACCATCACAGCAGGGCTCCAAGGCATCCGTTTCCCCTTCTCCACCTGCCCCAGCTTCTTGGTGCAGAGCCATCCCCAGTCTGTGCTCCTCAGTCTCAAACCCACCAGCCAGGCAATGCCACAGGCCATGTTTTGGCTACAGTGGGCACCAAACTGCCTGCTGTCCCACCTCCCTCAGTCTCATGCCTTCCACTGGGCTATCCTGGACACAGGCAGAGCTCAAAGCCTCTTGCAGTTTCCCAGCCCAGCCTGAATGTGCCCCCCATCAGCTGAGACCCTGTGGCAGCTGTCCTGCCCCTCCCTGGGTACAAATATCAGTCAATTCTGCCTAGGAGCCCTCATGCTCTCTCTGCCATTTGCTGCCATCTCCCTGGGTCACTTGGTCTACATCTTCCCCCCTAGACATCCCACCAGCAGCTGTGACCGAAGTGCCATGGAGCAGGGAGGGCACCAGAAACCTGTACCCACAAGTCATCCCCAATCCAGCAGGGCAGCAACAGCCCAAAGCTGCACTGGAGCCAGTGTCCGAGTAGCTCCCACAGAGGCAGAAGAGAGACCTCCCACTTCCATCTGCTTTGAGGAACATGTTATCCGTCATCCTTGAGCTGAACGGAGAAGGGCTTGCGTAGAAAGCTGGGCTGAGGCTGGTCCTTCGCCAGCCACGTGGGCTCCAGGTCTGCATCATCCGGAGCAGTTTCCTCCCCACAGAGCAGCTCCGAGTCACTCTGGGGGATGCTGCCAACTGTTAATAGCAAGAGCACAGTTTCTCCGCTGTTTGTCCGGCAGGAAGAGGCACAGCTTGCCAGGCTGGCTGCTCCAGCCACCCATTGCTCCGCCATGCCCCAGTGCCATGGCCAGCATGTCCAGTGCATGGAGTTTGCTCTGCAGACAGAGCAGCAGGGCAAGGGGAGTCCCACAAAGGTGTTGCTCCTCAGCCTCTGGGCAGAGACCCCCCTTTCACAGGTGATTACACATCCTGGGGACCCACTGCCACCCAGGGTGCCTCCAGCAGCCCCACGCACCCTTGGGGAGCAAGACAAGGATGCTATGGCCTGAAGAGAGACCACCATGGGGCAGGAGGGGCTGAACCCACGGCAGGCTGCACCACGTAGCTTGTGCCCACCTCTCCTGCTGCAACATGGGGTGGAGCAGGCGGGGCATCCACTGCGAGGCATAGAGAGGAGATGTGTTGCTGCTGGAGGAATTTCAAAATAGGAAAGCACTGGGACCCTTCACCAAAGCCCCATAGCGATGGATCCCCGTCTTGGCCCTGCTGCTCTACCTCTAAGCCCCAAACCCGATGTGAATGCCCCATCCCTGCAACCCCAGACACTGCTGGGCCCTGCAGCTGGCAGTGAGGGGGGCTTCTCAGCCCCTCACAGGGCACCGGATGGCTGCAGGGTTCACAGGTTTGGGGACAAGCTCCATCCATCCCCCTACTGCTGCCCCACGGCTGGCTCCTGAGCCCAGACCCCCGCGGCATTGTGCAGCAGCACAGGGGTCTGGCAGGTTAAAGCACACAGCTTTTGAGAGGGGAAAATGCCAAGCTCACAGGCCTGTCTGAGGACTCCCAACCTCAGTACCTGCTCCTGCTTGTGCCCCCCCATGCCTCCCCTTTGCCTTGAGAGGAGCAGGAAGCTCCCAGGCAATGTAAGGTTAGTGCTCCCCCTGCCCTGCTCCCCTCAGCAGCTGTACAAGGTCCCCTGGGGGAGGGAAAACCAGACGTCCCTCCCCTCAGTAAGGCTCTGGCTGAGCCAACGATGCATATTTAAATGCACAGGAGCATCTAAGCTCGTCTCTCATTCCTTGACATTTCCAGAGACTCCAAGCTGTCTTCAATTACCAGTCTGCAATTAGCTCTTCCTAAATCCCCCAATGAGGCCTAGCACTCTTAATCAATGAAGCACAAGGGAGGAGGGGAAGGACATGGCCTCACTGCAGCTGGAAGCATTTTTAAAAGGCTTGAGGCTGGAAGGACCCTGAGAGTGTCCCCAAGGGGATCTGCAGGGTGGGAAGTGTCCACCAGTGCTGGCAGGTTGTTCAGCTCTGGAGATGAGACTCTATAAAGCCCCATGGCTGGGGGTAGGGGGTCACTGGACAAAGACCCTCAGCTCAGGGTGGAGAAAGCCAGCGCCTATGGCTTAGGTGCTACCCTGCAATGCTGCAGACCCTTCTTGCTGGATTGTGGCGTGCTGCTTCAATCTCGCCCTGCCTCAGTCTCCCTCCCTGCAAAACACTGACAGGGGAGTGTGGACTCCCCCCAGCATCCCTATAGGAGCTCTAAGGGTCCAATTCCACCCTAGCTTAAGCCAGAGTAAGTCAGAGCTACTACCTTCCCCAGAACATGACATGGATATGGCCAAATTTGGGGTGGGGGTGGGTTGTGAGCACATTTTAGCCCAGATAGCTCACCACAAGGTCACATGAATGTCAATCTACAGGCAGAGACAAGAGCACCCATTAGGGACAGGGAGGAGGGGAGCAGCACAGGTCTGGGTGGGTTTATGCAGCCACAGAAAAGCCTTGCACAGCACCCTGCCAGGTCAGGCCCCGTCACAGGGACATCTGTGCTGTCTTCCTGGCAGCACAGCTTTGCCTGAATGAGCCAGATTGGGCCTAATTAGCAGCTCTGCTGATGCACACAAAGGTAGAGAATCCAGCTTACCCTCCATGACCTGCAGAGCCAGCACAGTTCTTCCTGGCTTGGGAGCACTGGATGCAGACCCCAATGGGAGAGCGCATGCTGGGGATCCTGCTAAAGCAGCCCTGGCAAATTTAGTGGCCTGAAGCATAGCAACCACCTAGGAGAAAGGCAAAGCCGTCCTCTTCTCCACCCCACTCCCTGGGGGTCTGCAGAAGCACAGGGCTGGTAACCGGGCTAACAACAGAGCTGCTGCTGAGGAAGGGAGCCCAGCCCTGCAGAGCAGAGATAGGGAGGAAGGAGGTGAAGGGGGGTAGCTTTAGGGGGAAAAAAAAAGGGTGTGTGTGTGTTTGCTGTGGGATCCTAGTTAAATCCATTGCAGCAGACAGGCATCAGACATTTCTGTCTGGAATGGAGGAGGCCAGGGGAGCTCACAGGGAGCCAAGGGGCACTCGGGTAGACCAGGTCTAGCCTTGGGCACAACAAACAGGGGTGAGATTCTGACCCCCAACTCACGCTAGGGAGTAAAACCCCCTCTGAGAACCAGCCCCCTAATCCCTCTTGGGGAGGAGAGGGGGCACGACTGGGAGCTTGGGGTGTCCCCCCCAATCCCCCTTGTACCCCACAGCCCAGCAAGTCCAGGGAGCCACCACCAGGCCCATCCAGGCCGCCTCTTTATTCTCCAGTGAAGCAAAGCAAGAGAAGAGGGGACCCCCCCCCCATAGCAGGCCCCTTCCCCCCGGGCTCCCTAGGCCTCCTCTGGCACAGACCCCTTTCTCCACAGCAAGCCAAGGGGGGAGAATGGGGGCGCTCACCCCACCGGGACCCCATTTCGGGGGGCACAGTGGGGAGGGGGGGGTTCACCCGCGGGGAGGGGAGGGGGGTGGGCGCCCCCCACCCAGCGGCTCAAACAAAGGGGCGAGCGGGCGGCTCCCGCAGG